>PYAF01000449.1:149715-185168 GCA_007407185.1 Glycine tomentella
AGGAAAGATATGGGGAAGATATTGTTTAGATATATTTAAAGATTTGATAAGAGATTTGTTTAGGAGATTTGATAAGAGATTAGGAGATTTGATAAGATTTTTGATAAGATTAAGTTTAGAGATTATTGCTTATAAATAGCATATTTGTAATCAGAGTCTGTGTGGCTTTGGCAGACTATTATCAATAGAAAGAGTTTTTTCTTTTCCAGTAAATTCGTGTATATTGTGTGAGTGCTTGTGAGTGCACCAGTGTGTACAAAGGGGACCTGTGAGACCTGTGTATGATACCCACTGATACCAACACATACCCCATCTGTTGCCAAGATGACAATTCATCCCTGGTGGTAAGTTTTCTTTGTGTCACGTCTGGACAAGAGATTAGTCCAAAATCCTTTACACAGTAGTCACCAAATGCTCTAGATACTTCTAGTCCTGGGGTCTTACCATTTGGCATCCAAACAATGTATACTCCTTCTGGTTCATCTTTCAAACAAAATACTTGCCCTCTAGATTGCATTATGCGCTCTGCCTACTCTAAATTTAACATAAAAAACACTCAAATTTCTGCAATAAACACAAACACTTCTTATGTTGTGAGTGTGTAAGAGAGAGAGCATATTTGATAAATTTGGCTTCAAGTCAGCTGAAGAGGAGTCATGCAATTACATTTCTTGAATGAAACTGTTATATGCCGAGGTGCTTATTAGGCTGACTCTGGATCCATCAAACGCATGTTGTGTCAGTGTAATTTTGTTTTTGGATGAGGATTGTAACTCCATAACCTCGACATTAAACCTTGTTTGATTTTTGGGTCTGCTATTTAAGAAGGTGGAACATCTTTGGTCGTACATCACACACACATGATCTGATCCAATTGTGCAATTCCAATTACATATGTGCATTCTTACACCGTCCTTTTTACCTTTACCATTACCATCACTTATATTAACGTTAGCTTCAATTCTTTCCAAGGCCGTGTCTCCATACGTACCAAGGGCAAAGCAAAAAATGAAGCCCACCAGGGTAGGAGGTGGAGCTGAAGACAGATCAATAATTATATAATTCTTTGTTGTCTTATACTCCAACCCCTCTAGAACACTACTTTCTCGATTCACGTAAACAACTTGATAAGAATTATATTTTTCATCATAATCGTTGTAATTTTCAAACATCATCATGACTTGGTGCAGATCGAGAGGCATTGGCTTGCAAATCTCATCACATTTATTTTCGTATTTGACACGATATCCACAGGAGATCGTTGATCCAAATTCAAGCAATTCCAGAACAGAACCTTTTTCCTGTTTTCCTTTAATTGTTCAGCAGTCGTTGAAGGAAACAATACAGTCTTCAATGATGCACAGTCGTGGACTCTTAGAATTTCAAGGAAATGGGGAAGCTTTGGTAGAGTCTTAAGTGATTTGCAGTCTACCACTTTTAGAGTTTTAAGGAAAGAGGGAAGCTTTTCCAGAGTCTGAAGTGAAGAGCAATATTTTGCACCTAGAATTTCAAGAATATTATGTTAGATCAAAGCAATCTTTTTCAATGCTTCAAAAATGTCATTGAGATCTGTTGCGTACTCGACAAGTGCACCGGTCGTACAAGTAATAAAGTGATAAAATAAAGTATCGTTCCCAACGAGGATTGTTTGACCAATTAAATTATAAACTAAATCGATAAGTTGGACAACAAATGAATGAAGAAATGGTGTTGTTGTGTGTGAATGAAACAGGCGAAAAGCTAAATGTAAACATTAACTAATATCAACAAGTAAATAACGCGATAACGATATGAGACGGAATGTAGCTAGGGCAACCTACACTTAATGTTCCTTCCAATGAAACTATATTGACTACTATATTCAAATACCTAAGCTATTCAGCTAGTGTGTTTTCACAAATTAACTAAGTTTTGATTCCTCAACCACTTAGTTCTTTAACCCACACTCAAATCCTAATCCCTTAGTGATTATTGAGAGTAGCATTAAGCAAACACATGAATAAGTTCAGCTACAAGCATGCATCCCTATTCCTAGGTGATGTAAGGCAAGTTACCACACTTAGTTCCAAACCAAAGCCCCAATATTCCTATTGTGAACCCTAGCTTTGAGCTCTCACAAAGATTGATCAAGTCTAAGAAAGAGATGAAGGAATTAAAGCAAAGTGCAGTAAAATAGCTTTTGATAAATGAATAATAGCATTCAATACATCCCAATGAAATTTACATCAAGTGCTTGGCCCTAACTACAATATAAACTCAGCCAAACCTCATGGTGGCTGGTTGAGCTGCAAAAAGAGGCATACCCAGCTGAGATGCAAGAAGAAGAAGATGGAGATGCAACCCCACTTGAACCTTCAACTCCTTAAACCCTAGCTAAAGCACCCAAGCTTCTAAAACCCTATTTTGTGTTGTTTCCCTCCAAGTAGTCGTGCATTGAATGCTGAGAGTTAAGGTATATATAGCCCAGCTTGTGAAGTCTCTGTTTTGCCCTTAATGTCTGCTACTGTCGACCTGTGGCACCCTTGGCGCCGTTCTGGCGCTCTTGGCGCCAGCTTCCAGAAACTGTGGCGCCCTTGGCACCGGCATGGCGCTCTTGGCGCCAGCTTCCAGAAACTGTGGTGCCCTTGGCGCCGGCATGGCGCTCTTGGCGCCAGCTTCCAGAAACTATGGCGCCCTTGGCGCCGTCTTGACGCTCCTGGCGCTGGCTGAAGGTGAATCTGGCTCTCCTAGCTCGAAAGTTGGCGCTCCTGGCGCCGAGGCCCAGAGATTCTGGCGCCCTTGGCGCCGGATTGGCGCTCCTGGCGCCACACTCCAGAGGCTATGGCGCCTTTGGCGCTGCTCTGGCGCTCTTGGCGCCACACCTGACGCTGATGGCGCCAGAGCTTCTGCATGCTTGGCTCTTTCTTCTGCATTTTTGCTTGATTTTGGCACTTGTAGTCAATTTCCTGGCAATTCATCACAGAAGCTTAATTCATACACAATTAGGGCAATTATCTATGCTTTAATATGCAATTCTAGCTCTAAAAAGCTTGGAAAACCTTATATGCTAGGCGCATATCAGGATCCCACAACTGGTTGTGGCTTCCAAGGTCTTCGCTAGACTCTCCACTAACAATCTTAAAGTCATTTCTTGTAAACTATGATGCATAAATACAATATTATCCTTAGTAAAAGTTATACGAGCTTTGTGTTTTAACCTTCCAAGCCAAAGTCACTGACTTCTCACTTTCATTATCTTTCAATAAAGAATTTTAGACTGCACACGTTAACCATTGAATGCGTTCATTGAAAGAAACATGTCAGATCTAAAAAAATGTGTTGCCCTTTCCAATCCATTGTATCTCAGTTTCATTACCTCATAAACATCTGTAAAAGGCAAACTTTAAAGCATCTGTATCATACCTTCGCATACTTCCTTTTTCAGTCCACGGAGATGAGCCAAGACTTTAAGAACTAATGGTATGCCTTTGGCATAATCAACCACCCTTTTAGATATTTCATCCAACTTCCCATGGGCATTCAAATTGAAGTTCAAGTGCTTTATCTCATCAGCTTTGTTAGCATTAAGCACCTGTTCATCTCTAATTGCTATAATTATTCTACTACCTAATCCAAAATTACCAAGAGATCCTAGTAAATTTTCTAGGTGGTATGATTTATTCACATCATCAATAACACTAAGAACCTTCATACAACCAATACTTCAATCTTAGAGAATAAATTTGGTGTGTCAGTTTTAACAACACTTGCTAATAGTCCAGAAAAAGTTTCTTTCTTCAAAGAATCTATTCCATGTTGACTTCACTGTTCTCTTTCATTGGCTAGAAAATAACAACATTCATATTCAGATTGTAGTTTGTTAACTATTTCTTTTTCAAAGGTTGTCTAGCCGATACCACCCATACCTCAAATTCCAATTAGACGGGTGTATTTTGGCTCTGTGTATCAATGATTTAAAATATGCAATTGTTTTATCAACTCCAACAAGTCCTTCTGAGTTATCCAACCTCGTCAACACAAGCAAAATCAACATCATTAATATTTACTCTCTTTTTTTATTTCTATTTTTTTTTTGGGGGGGGGGGGGGGGGGTCAACATACATGATGAAAATTCCCTTAAATATATCCTTCTTGGTTGGGAATTCCTTAACATCTCAATTACTATAAAATAAAAGGAGCTTCGTTAAAGACCAACAAAGCATGGTCGGTCCCATCTGAATTCAAGCATGGAGACATGACTAAAATTATATATATGTAAATAATAACTAATAAGCATATACTCTGGTAAAAACAATAAAACATAAAGGTTACACTTGCATCTTTTTTGTAATTTAACCAACCATATATACTGTGATAATATTTATATAACTGGATAATAGCTAGAAAATATTGAACGTTTAATGGGGAAAAAGAGCTTACCGAACATTTGATGACTCAAATCCATTTAAATTAGCAAATTTATTCAAAGTATGCTTCCAAATTTGCACCTTAGTCTTGTATTTCTTCTCATGCTTCTCAAATGCATTTTTGTACCTCCCCATTTGATGTCTACATCTGTGGGCTTCACTTGGTAAAAAACAGGAATTAAAATCCGTCCATATTTCTTATTGCATTTAAGTATTGCACAAGTTCTTCTAAACACCAACGCGAAGAAGCAAAGCCTTGTGAGAATATGACCAACGAAATTGATGAAAGAAGTAAAGCCTTGCATTTTTTACGATAACAAGAAGCCTGTCTGAGTAGATTCTTTTATTCTTTGCATCTCTTTCACCTTTTTCATTTTTATCATACTTTTGGGTCAAAAACTTCTAAATCTCATTGGGTGTTTTCAGCATCATTATTCTGGTCAACATAGTTAATGATACTGTTGCAAACAAGGTTGCTCTTGTTTTTTACTTTCTCTGTTTCCTTTCTTTGTGATTTTTTATTTAAGCAACCATTGGATTATCTAGTAGGGGTGGAACTTCATATACATCTTTAGCGGCTTCCCATAGATCGCAAGTATCAAGATAGACTTCCATTCTCACAGCCCAAAGGTGATCATGTTTACCATCAAACAATGGAAGTACAATTGGAATAGATGAACCTTCTGGATTTATTGTAACGAAAGTAGGTGTGTGTTTGTGTTTAGGAAGTAGACTCACTCAATCTCTCAAATCCCACGGATGAGAGCTCCAATACCAATTTGTCGTTTTTGGGATTCATGAGAGCAAAAAAAAAAAAAATACGTGCAAATGAGCTAATAATATTTTATTAAAATAGCTCTATATAAAAAGCATAAAGCATAACAAATACATCCCTTATTTTTAGTATGACAACATAATTTTAAAATTTAAAAAATAGAATATGATAATTTCCATGTATACTTAGTTTGTACACTTAAATTACATAACAATCATCTAATTTCTTCGATTTTAATGATCCTTTTGACTTAAAAAAATAGGAATTTAGTTTCTTTTGAGTTTTTATCTCAAGAATGCTAAAGTTAGTAAATTTACAGGTTTTGTTCTATTTTTATAGAGTTTTGATACATCAACTGAGGAAAGAAAGATGTTGAAGAATTAGAACAGTGTGCTCAGTGCGCCAATGCACACTCAACGCAAGAAGTCAAGCTAGAAGCCAGTTGTATCATGCATGGGTGATAAGCTCGCGGTTGAAGGCTTAGCACGTGGTCATTTAAGCCAGTTGTACTATACATTTGTGCTAACCGCACATATCTAGGCTTAGCGCACATGATTTTCGAAAAACATGATTGTGCAGCGTTTTGAATGATATAAAAAGGTTGCACTGCGCTTTTTGGAGGGAGTTGGCAGCAAGGGCACGTTGAGAAACAAAACACTCACTTTTAGAGCTCTTCTTCTTCCACTTTCTTCCATTTTTTCCTTATTTCATCTCTTGTTTTTGAGTATCTCATGACTATGAGATGCTAAATTACCCATTGTTGGGGGCTTGGATATCAAAAACTCTTTAATGTAATGATCTTTACCATCCATTTAATGTTATTTCAATATTATTGCTTCCTTTATATGTTTATTACCTTGTTTATGATTTAATCACCTATTTACATTGTATGTTATAGGATTTTCATCATTGGGAAATGTTTTTTACTCAAAGAACTGAAGGAACTTCTAGGTAACCCATGTCTAGGGATGGGAATGATGTTATTTAGCCTTATTCATGTATCTTTATTCTTAAAGCAAATTACTTGGTTTAGCTTTCTAGGGGATTTGGAGTGAAATCAAGTGATTTAGGCTCTTTCATATGAAGGATCATGATTAGAGTAATTAGTTGATGAAGGTAATAGTTGAAATAGCTTAAAATGGTGAAAAATCTTCAACATTGCATTAAGAGTACTTTTGGTAAGCCAAACACCCAACACTTCTACAAAAATCTGCACCAAGTATCATTTTCCACATTCAAGTGTTTGTTTTTCTTGTCTCCTACATGTGACTCTGGTTTTATATCTTTTATTATTGTTGAAGTTTACATTTTTGTACTATTACTTTGAAAAATATTTAGTTTTAGTCATTTTTTCCATTTAAAATCCGATATATACAAACTCTGAGTGCAATCAAAGTCCGTGTGGACTCAATTTTCGATCTTATCATTTAATATTACTTGATGAATTGGTATATTTGCCAAGGAGTTAACATCTTAACTCCTAATATCTAAAATTTAAACAACATCAAATCAAACTCCTAAAAACTAGGAAAAAGACACTCCACGTTGCAACTGTTATGAGCACATTTGCAACATATATAATTAGGGGATTCCCTTATAGGGGACATGGTGTAATATCAAACTCCAAGTTTCATTCTTGGTAAAATCAGAAAAGGCCTGAAGTTTTGTTGGTGACAAACTCGTGCGTCAAAATTTTCACCAAAGAACATGCAAATACAATCCAAGACTTTAAAGCATAGAGAATTCTAGGTGTCCATGAAAATAGATATTGGCTAAGTATTTTTGTGTCATAATTAATGAAGCAGCAATGAGCGGTTGAATCACCCACCATTCTTATTGGACAATTTTAGTGAGGAGGAGTTAATGAGAGGGTGAGAGTGAAAGAAGAGGCAAATAGCTGATATATCATCAATAGCAATGCCTCTTCTCTTGCGTTTCCATTCATGCATGGCGCATTTCACCAGCCTTGGAGCTGCTTTTTCCTTATTTGGCGTTGAACCAACAATTTTCACTGCTTCTTGGTTGGAAATAACATCCCATACCTGATTTAAAAAACACAAGCAGTCACATAAACTTCATACTTGCATCATATTCCATTTTATCACATGCGCCAGTAACATGCTCACTATAATATCATTTGGATTTGACTGCTCTAAAGTGAAGAAGAATAAAGTAATCCAAGTTGTCGATGAGAAAAATAACAATTGATATTTTAATACATTCATGATTTGTTATGCATATGCACTTAATTTCAATCGTTCATCTTCTCATCAATGACTGACATTATTTACTTTTACTCTAGAGATATAAGGTTTGTCTAGTAGTGAAGGGAGAAGGGAAGAGGGAGAGGTCGCAGATTCAAATTCCCCTGTTAAAAAAATTAACAATACTAACAATTAACATTTGTCGATTAAAAAAAATATTTACTTTACTCTCTAAAGTAAGTTTCTAACATCAGAGCTGCTGGATCCACATATGATTTCTACTTAACCAATCAAGCATGATCTCCATTCAATGAGTTGGTCTGTTCATGAAACAATTAAATTGCATTTTTTTTATAGGCTTTTGCATTTTGTCTTTGGCAGAAAACTGGCCATAAAATGAGCTATAACTATTGTATGATTAAATAGCTATGTTGAAAAGAGATAAGGTGCATACCCCATCTGTTGCCAAGATGACAAATTCATCCCTGGTGGTAAGTTTCCTTTGTGTCACATCCGGCAAAGAGATTAATCCAAAATCCTTAACACAGTAGTCACCAAATGCTCTAGATAGGGCTAGTCCTGGGGTCTTGCCATTTGGCATCCAAACCCTGTACACTCCTGGTTCATCTTGCAAACAAAATACTTGCCCTCTATATTGCATTATGCGCTCTGCCTCCTCTGAGATTAAAAAAAAACAAGACTCAAATTTCTACAATAAAGGCAAATATGTACTTTTTATGTTGTGACTTGTAAGTGTGTAAAAGAGAGAGTATACTTGGTAAATTTGGCTTGAAGTCAGTGGTAAGTTGAAGAGGAGTCAAGGTGCCATCCTCTGAAGTGGTTGCCAAGACAGCCCTAGAGTCACCAACATTTGCTATAATGAGATGTTCACCCTGAAACGTTAGAGAAAGAACTTTAGGCTACTTCTCATTATTACATCAAGCTAAGATCTAGTATAGTTCTTTAAATTTTGACCTTGACCAACAAAATTTTCTGCTCATTCCAAACTATGTCATCAACAAACATGTTATAGGGATTATAAGAGACTAGCATCTAACAAATGATGGCAGAACGTGGAGGTAAAGTACTGCCTTTCCATTTCTCGAGAAGGTGAAATTGATCATGTCGAGTATCACAATCAAAAAATTCAAACTATTTTCTATAAAGTTTAACTTCTCACCATACCATCTTAATTTCGTTTCCTGTGTGATTTTTTGGGTATGCACCGTGTCTCTTTTCATGAAAGCAACCGAGTATAACAAAATAAAGGAATGAATACATTGGAAATATGGCAAACATGATAAAAAAAAATGTGAAATTTGACAAAGTTAACATATTAGCAAACCATTTCAAGAGGTAGAGAAGTAAATCAAATATCAAAACATGAAGATACCATATTTATCACATGAAAATGGATAACCTGTTTGATAATTGTCAAAGCTGTAGTACCACTTTGAAACGAATCAATCCCAGTATGCTGCTTAAGATCTTGGTCAATTCCAGCACAAGTGTTTATGTAGGACTGCTTCCATATATCAAATCTATGGAGGTTACTGTCTGTTTCAATCTTAAAATCCAGATCAAGTGATTTTGCAGCCAGATTTTCCTGCCAGTTGCACAGCAAAAAAGAAGGTAGTAGTTTCCTGACTCTATTTGCTACCAAGTGTCCCCAAGGGCCATGCCCATCAAAAACTCCACAAAAGATGATGTCTTCTTGGCAACCAAATTCCTATCATCAGAAATAAATTAGAACATGATATCGATACATACACTAATTGAACTTCTTAAGGTTTCTGTCACTTGTGCTGATGAAAAGAGCTATATAAGTCTATGTTCTTATTATGTTGGCAACATGCATGGCATACCTCCCAAACAATAAGGCGGTCTTGATTGAATCCTTTCTGGCCCTTCTTAGTGGACACAGAGGCACCATTGTTGGCCTTGGAAGACTTAACAGTTCCAGATGAAGTCAGTAAAAGTTCATTTTTCCTTGCTTCCTTTGCCAATGCTTCCACAGCTTTTCTTCCACCATCTTTTCTACAATTCTTGTCTTTCTTCAAGGACACGGTTCTTGCCAATCCATTGACAAGAGATGGAAAAAGAACCATGGCCACTACATTCGAATCACAGTTGCAGATTATACTTGCCAGAAAATTTGGTCCTTATTATGTTTCTGTTCCAGTGGAAATACAAAGATTGCAAATCAAGTAGTACCCTTTGATCACCAAAGGAAAACAACAACAGCAGCAGCAGCAACAGCAACAATAGAGAAAAATGAAATTGAAATGAATTGAGCAACGAAATGAGTGTACCATGTATTTACAAACAGAAAAATGAAATGAGCATGTTAATTGTTTACTTGTTATTCACGGAATGAACATGCCATATAATATATATGTTGTTGTATATCAGTTCTAGCTCTTTCAAGATAAGCCTCAACAACCAGATATATGTAATGCAAATGAATATTAATGTTCATAACATTTAGATTTAATACAAAAAATCATTACACTATAAATTTATAGCATACCGACTTTCCCATCAAAAAATAAAGAGAAAGTTTCAAACAAGCATTCAGGTAATCTCGAAAAACAGTGGCTTTCCTGCATTACTAAAAATTCACCCCAAAGGAAGATGGAAAAAGAATTCATAAATTATAACTACCATAAACTCAATCTAATTTTTTTTTTTTTTTTGGTAATACCATAAACTCAATCCGAGTAAAAGAAAGCTTAATAAACAAGACTTTGATTTCCCATCAAATTTGATCAAGAGAAAGGATTAGTTACATATATGCCTGGGCTTGGAATGACCACCAGCAAGTCCTATCTCATGCTAGAACTGGAAGATGATTCCTCTGAAGCTGTGTATTATTTCTTACACTCCATGAACCCAAATTCCAAGCACAAATAAGAACGTGGCTTTTACTTTTTGTGACTTGTAATGTAAGGTGGTGGCTGATGGCAGGTCATATTATAAATTTGCCAGAGCATTCATGCTTTGGCCATCATATATAGGATACAGAACAGAAAGGCTTTTTGGACAATGAAAGCGATCAAACGTCAAGGTAACCATCAACCATGTGGTCCCCAACTTCAGGGATCCATTAAGTAATTAAATAGCAAAATGAGTACATTTCCATAATTCATAGTTTGCATGATTGTGATACGAGGTCGGTAGTTAACAAATATATTACTATGGCAACTTGACAATTAAGTAATGAATAAATAACTTGTGTGGATGAAATTAGATTGTGTTCTAGTAGTTGGCATTAAATTAAGTGATCTTCAATCTTAATTAAAAAGAAAATTTTCTTTGACTCAATATTTTAATCACGAGCCTTAATCTGTTGGGAACTTTATAGATTTTAACGACACATCCTCAATGATATACCAAACAGAAGCCTATCTCTCTTGGCCAGTTGTTATAGAGCCCCTACCAAGGGTGTCTAATATATATAGTTGGTTGAAATACATGTGTGAGTGTTGTAAACTCTCTCTAATACTGTGTACTTGCTTCAATTCCCACGGATCAAAAAAAGTTGTTATAGAACCCCAGACGTCAAGTCAAACAAGTGGACACTGGTGACAATGTGAGGATATTTTATGAGCCATGATGGAGTTGGTTAACTAACAAGTACAAATTCATGGCTAGGGTTGCTTTGGGTGGAAGCCAGAAATGCATGATGGCTATATAATATACACATAAAAACAAAGGAAGAAAAGAAAAACAGATTGTTACATAATGGTTATTGAACTTCTTGACGATAGGAACACTGCTACATCTCATGACAGATACGATTTAGAAGAGTAAATTATGATTCGCATTCCGAAGAGTTCATAAAGATTTTAACAAGAATATCACCAACCGAAAAGGGAGTGATAGTTTGACACATAATGGTGGGGCTAGAATAGAATAAATCATTATAGCAGAATTTATTAATGGACCAGACGACGATTATTATGGGTAACTGTTTGAAATAATATCTACCTGGAATAACATAATTCAACATTTTATAAAATTCTTGCAAGTTATTCTCATACCTCCAGGATAACCTAACGTGAGAGCCAAAGGTTGAGAAAATGCCTACTTTAATTTAAAGCAAATATTTGCATTAAATAATGTTTATCATTATGAAGAGGAAAAATTGATTTTTTTTTTTTTACTTTTAAGACAAGTGCTAATTCAATAATTAGGGGAGAAATCAAGGTAAATGAAATGATGCAACATTTTATTAACAAATCGTTAGAAAGCCAAAATTTGAGGCAGTCTGAATTGTAACTAAAAAGTAGTTTTGAAAGCTCTTACCTAGGATATATATAGTGGGGGTAGGGGTGGGAAAAAAAAACTGAACTGCACTCTGAACTGATATTGAACCGAATCGAACTGATAAAAGATAATTTAACTCTTTTCAATAAAAAGTAAACTGAACTATTGTACAATTCAGTTTTTTCAAATTGAACTGTTTCTATTAAAAATTGCTAACCGAACAGTTAATCAAAAGAACTGCTGCTATACTTTTGCGCCAGCAGCCCAGCACTATTTGTGTATGCTGCACACGGGATAAGCATCATAAAGTCTAAGATAGGCTTTCTAAACCATTGTAACCAAGACTTTAATATTCCTAAATCACAATCTCTCATATAAAATCATTATATTGATAAATAAAATAAATTTAACTTTTGACACTCGTAATATAAGAAACGTATTCTAACATAAATCATTGTAAATATGAGAAGAAAAATTAAAATAATGTGGTGTTTTTATAATTAAAAGTGAAAATAAAAAAAATATATATTTTCTCAAAATAAATGACATTTGATATACTTTATCTCATTCTTAAAAGTGAAAATAAAAAAAAAATCAAAATAAATGAACCTTAAATATAAAATTAATGGGATGTGAAATATATAAGGATATTTTTTATCTTTTTACTCAATAATATGCAGTCAAATCATTCTTAAAAGTGAAAATAAAAAAGTTGTTTTTTTCAAAATAAATGATCCTTAAAAACAATTTGAACCAGTTCAGACCAATTCGAAGCAATTCAAAGGACAATTTGGAACAGTTCAATTGGAACCGCCTCAAACAGTTTGGTTCAATTTGTCCGAATTGATCGACGGTTCAGTTCAGTTTAGGCGAACTGAAATGCAGGTCAGAACAATTTGCCACAGATTAGTTTGGTTCAAATTGAACAACCCTGGTGAGGAAAAACAAGAACGAAGAAAGAAAAATATCTGACAATAAATATCGGCGTTATATTATTGAACTGATTTTTTTTCTATAAAAATTAAACTGATGTTCTTTTTACAGTGAGCAGTTACAGATACATTCTTTACAAGAATATCGTGATTATACCGTGTCTCCCCCCACCCCCACCCCCCTTTTCTTTTTCTCACTTGCAGAATTGTAATAAAAAGGAATTCTGCAAGTACATTACAAATTCCCCGTAAAAATTGAAAAAGATAAAACCCAAGATGTGTTATATACTCGGAGACATCCTCAATGGAAAACTTGAGTGGCGTAGTATTCGCTTTCATTAAAAGCAGGTCTTAGACTTTCCTGACACATGAACTCCAAGGGAAAGGAGACGAGATGACCCTTCACTGATGCTAATCTCTCCAAGGGATCGGTGTTCTTAATGCCTCCATCATGATAGGACTCTAATTTTTCTGGGGCTATTCCTAAATCAATGGTTGTGTGACTAATTCTTTCTTTCCAAAACGCCACACTTTGTCTGAAAGCAAATCTGCAGAAACATAAGGTTTAAAATAGATGTTAGGGCAAGACAATGGGGAAGTTTCACCAAAAGACAAGATGGGCGATAATTATTACAACATACCTGGTATGTATCAGATCATTAGGTACGCAAGAAAAGACATCCTGGTAAATTGTAGTATTTGTCTGTAAAACGTATCCAAGGACAATAATCAGTATTATTATTATTATTATTATTATTATTATTATTATTATTATTATTATTATTATTGAAGTCTCATTTTGTGTTCAGTTATTCAGAAACAGCATAAGATCTAAAGAGGGTATTCAACACCTAGAAAATATTTGGAAACATAAACAGAAAGAAAAGATAGTCTATCTGAATTATTTACATGATTAACCGCTTAAAACGTAGAACATCCAATCATAAATCTTATACAACTAAATAGTAATGCGACCTAAATAAGTCCCAAGGTGATTGGGATAAAGAGTAATCTGACAACAATGTCATACTCCTGAAGCAAGCATTGCCCCCTAAAAGGGCTTTGGGAGAGAATGGGTAACTGTAAAATTTTCACGCCATTAAGTTCAAGCACATACTATCAACCTGGGTCTTTTAGCAGATCACAGATGTCATTTCCAGTTGTCTTTTATTCCCCACACTAAGGATTGACTGTGTTAGATATTTTGGAAAATCATTAGCAGGTTCATTTAGATCTTAAGTCTGTTCTTTTTAATGATTTCTACAAGAATTTTCTCAATTTCCCTTTACTTTTAACTTAGAAGGCTATCCTCCATTGGATCCAACACTCCTTATCCTTAGTCCTTACAACTTACAAGAGCTTCTATCAGTCTACTCATGCAGGGAAACAACTTAAGGGTCTACCATATTTTCTTCAATTGCTTCCTCTATTTTTACTATATGCTTTATTTCTTGATCCTATCATGTCTTGTATATCCACAAGCCACTAACCCATGACAGCCTCCTCATCTCTTCAACACTGAGCTTATGCTCTTGAGGACATTTTACCACCCAACATTTAATGCCAGATAGCATTGTGGATCTTACAGTGGAAAAATTTTCTTCGCAAGATACCTTTCTATCACAAATAACATCTGTGGACTCTGACATTTCTCCATTTTACCTCACCTACCTTGAATTACAACTCCCTCAATATCTTCATTTGCTTGTATGATACATTCAAAATACTCCAAACTAGTAATTTGTGGAATAGTATGATCCTCAATTGTTAAGTCTAAGCTAGTAGTCAATGTGCTTCCCAAGCTTTTCTCAACAACTCTAGTTTATATTTATTTCCCTCTCTTGACTTTCCCATTAGGATTATACATCTGCAGAAAGCATGCTTGTTGCATTGGCTCTTTGATATGCTTAGCAAGCCCATCCAAAACTAAGGTAAAAAGATAAGTAGACAGAGTAGACTTTCGGTGTGATCTAGGCAATTTTAACTGACCCCAACACTAGCTGTAACCCTATCATACAAACACTTTTGTTTTCTAGAGCCTTCCATAAGACTTCTCTTGGCACCCTACCATACACCTCTCCCATGTCAAAACATTGAGTAGATCTTTCTGTTTCCTTCAGTGCCTCTCCATCAATCTTCATAAATATTGGTTCCATTGTTAATCTGGCTATAGCATAGAACACAAGTGGTTCCATTGTTAATCATGGTATGACAGTATGGCTGTTTAATCCTTAGGAAGAACTACAAAAGCAGGGGGTGACCCTGCAAAAATATTTTCAATTTTGGAACTAATCACTCAAATGATAATGAGTAGTGAAGTGGTTAGTATTTCCTAATCAATGAACATTTTTACTAGGAATTTGTTTCCTGAAACTTCTCTAATCTCCCCTGCCCCTCTTTTAAAATAATTTGCTCCACTGCCTTGCACTAATGAACACATACCTTTTGCCCATAAATCAGTAATTGAGAGGGCGGAAAATATATTTGAACATTGTCTAATGCAATCTATGAAAATACAAATTAGAAGACTAGATGATATCCTCCTAAAATAACAAAAATGTTTTAGAAAAGGTTAAATTGCAAACTACCCATATTAATGTTAACCTTAGATTTTTCTTGAATTGCTACCTCAAGTTTTAGTTTTTTGGGGTTTACTCATTCGAACTTTTAACATTTGAATATACAATTTTTTCTTTGTAGTTACATTATTATTTTTTCCAAACATATGATTGTATTTATTTCATATTTTCCTAACCAAATACTTTCTAGCATTAAGAAATTTGAAGTGAAGTTGTACGAGACTGTTATATGAGACTTTGTTATAATGGTTTTCAGTTACTAAAAGTGTAAAGTTGAAGTGGGAAAATTGCCAAAGCAAAAACATCAGGGGCAATTTGCCAAAAGTTGAAGTAGGTAATTTACTACTTGGCCAAAATAACAAAAATGAAAAGAAAAGAAACCTCAAAACAAACACATACAAATTGAAAAGGCAAATCTGTATCACAGCTACAATCAACTCTGGTCTTCAATCCTTAAAATATAATTATTTATGCAAAAAATACTTTTAGAAGAATGAATTTCACGAATCAAAATGCTCATGTAATAGTAATTTTATAAGAATATTTAAAAGTTAAAACACCATTTATTCATATAAAAACAGGTCAAAATAGCAATGAATATTAACATTCTATTTTTTTAACTACCTTTGCTGTTGCCATCCAAATATCCCTGTAAGTAGATTCAACAACCGGGTCCATTATTTGATTGACCTAAGGAAAAGATAATAAATTAGCCATTACAAATCAGGCACATGAAACAACTACTCACTAAAGAATGAAAAGTCACTAACCTCTCCTATAGGGAGACCCAAGTGTTCAGACCATAATGACACTCGAAGGGTCAAGGAAAACTTTCCTGCTTTCCAAGGCTTTCCATCCATATAAGAACCAATAAACTCTCTGTCTTCTAAAACTATACCAATCTGAAATTCATATGTGGGACGAAAAAAGGAACAAAAAGGGGTACAGTAATAATGCATTAATAACTTACTTAAAAAAAGTCAAATATAAGTATAAAAACTACAGCAGATAGTAATTAACAGACCAATCTATGTATTCAATACACAATTTTAAAAGTGAGAAAAAGGGTGTTGGCAATAAGATATACCTGTCAGTTGAAATTATTCTTTCATTAGTAAATATTTTATTTTAAGGTGTTCCCTCAAAATTTGTGAACATCACATTTATGTCAAACTGGTGATTTGAAGAAGGAAATTCAAAGTTTATCAACACCGAGGATTAAATTTGCAGTCTACACTCTACACTCAAATTTTCCAATAAAATATATAGACGAGAAAAGCTAACTAGATATCAGTTGGATTAGGAAATAGTACATTCATGTATCATATGATAAAATGCAGTTAGTGTTCGTGGGAATTAGTAATCAGGAAGTTGCATTCAATTAATAAGTCAAGGAAAATAGTCTCCACTAAGTCTATTAAGGGTCTACGTACATGAATGCTATGTATAATCTCTAATTCTCTATGCACACAAGCACGCTCTTGAACAATAAAGCATTCCTGTTCTCAATTCTCTCTTTATTCTATCTTTCTCCTCTCCCCCTCTAAATTCAACAATATCAACTTTTTTTTTTATCAGCAAAAATAATTATATTAATAAAATATAGTAGCAGCAGTACAAGTAGTACTACTAAGATTACATCCTAGCCAGAACCAAACAGAACAGAGGTGGCTTAATGCAAAGAAGAAAAAGACACCAGAGTTCTGATATTCTGCTAGGTCCTAAACCTCCCCAAAATAATAGAATTATACAGATTAAACCCTCCCCTGAACATCAAAACTATCCCTCATATTACTAGACCAGTGGAGAAAAGGGATGTCAAAACCTAGCTCCATATTTTTGAGCCATGACCAACAAAAAAATATACAGTCCTCCATCAACTTCTGAGCATTAAAAACTTCGTTATGGTAGATAATCCTATTCCTGTGGTACCAAATGCACCAAGTCAAAGTGACCCACCCAAATCTGCAACCTCTGTAACCTGGAACCTTTTATATGGCAGAAAGAGTGTTGACGGAAGTGTTCTTTTGGTACAGCAGAAGAAACCCCAACGAAGTTAATTTAATGAGGATTGATAATTCAACAATATCAACTAACTTGTTTCTATAACATAAAAATTAGCATTGATGAAAATTAATTCAATGAGGATTCATAAAATGAGATAGAGAATGTAGTAAGTTAATTTAAAACCCTAATCAAACTCATGCAGCATATGAGGGGAAAAAGGGTATGGAACTGTACCTCAGAATCTCTGGAGCCAAGTAAGCTCCTATCATTAATATTAGCAGATCCAATCAAAGTAATAAAATCATCAACAATCATGATTTTACTGTGAACATACACCTGCAAAAAGTGCATATCATTAAGCTGACTGAAACAACCTCTGTATATGGCCATAGACAGATGCAAAAGAATACCTGGCTGGTTGCCACAGGGCCACCATTAGAGAGTCTACCATAAGACCTTAGGCCATAAAAAGAGATGTAGTCATGTATTTTAGAACCAAGAAGTTCATAAAGATTATGCAAGATAGAATTCTGCCCTCGGCAAATGGTTCGATACTGCCAATGCATTATGGCCCTCACAGATGCTGCACCACTATCATCAAGACCACCCTAGATAACTGAGAAATCAGTCTAACATTCATGCAAAAGCAATATTTACAGTGTTGAAACAGAATAAAATAATAAAATTAATCAGAACCTGGAAGCCAGGCAGGAGAGGTATGACAACTATAACCCTGAAAGATTTTTTGTCATTGTAAGCTCGCATAATCCGTCGATATAAAGCTTCTAACACACGATTCCGTATCATCTCATCTCCAGAAAGACCTGAGATAAAAAATTGATTCTGGAATATGCTCCCAAAGATGAAAATGGAACAGTCAGAGAAAGGTCCAGAACAGATTAAGGATGTGATAAGTATCATTTTAGTTTACAATAATGTCATTTTAGTTACTATAGACAATAACTACATGGTAACTCAGGTAATAAGTATCCATGTTCTTTCATACTTATTTTCATCTATTAGCAGGCATTTTAGATGGATTTATTATTATAACAATGTAAAACCACTTTTGGTATAATCATCTGCAAAACCATCAATCATCAAAAAGTTGTAATTCAACGGAGATATACAGAGGAAGTTTATTTAATACCTCAATGTAGATGAAGTATTCAGCTTTCTCAATAAGAGAGCAATAAGCATTGTGGATGCTCTCTTCAGTTTGACTTGTTCCAGCAGACCATTGACTCACGCTCCTAATAACCTATCAATATGGTTATTTTAATGAGAGAAAAATACAACCAACAACGTTGAAAAATTGACAGCATAAAAATGACAACAACAAAAGAAATAAGACAATGTAATGCACTGTTGTGAAATTTAACAATTCCAGCAAGATAAAATATCACTAACTTCACATGGATTTTAGTCTTTATGTTTTAAAAAAATGGACCATAGCCAGGGGTTACCAAAAAATATCAGGCTTCTCTCAATAACTAATATTTAACGACAAAAATAACATTATTACATTTTAACAAACCTTTGATGAGATGAACATATAAAAGGTATACGACAGAAAAAATTGTACAAGTCAATGACAATTATATTTAAGTAGGTCATGAGAGCAACGCACTTGGCAACGACAGGAAGCAAGAGGACCAACTTGTCCTGATTCTTCAGCAAAACCTCCTTGGTCACCCCGTTCTTGCGTTTCCCACCATTCTGGATTTGTACTTTGTAAATCAAAATGAGCCACTCTATCCAGAGACATTTTCTCATGATTATGCTCAGAACCTAGATCATCTACAAAGCCCTTCATTGGTGTATCTGGGCCAACTGCTATAATTTTGGCCTTCCGGAACGAGAATGGAAGACCACTGCTGATCCTTCTTGGCTTGTTGAGGTGATGTGAAAAGGAGATTACCCTATTCAATTTTTGGTCTCCTTCATGAGTATCCAACCCATCAGACTCCTGAGGCAAAAGTAGAGGAATATCTTGGTCTTGAGAAGATGAGGAAAATGAATCCTCTCTCTTTAGAACTCTATGATTGTCAATGTTCCTACTTGCAATCTGTATCTCTCTGCTTCTTCCCAAGTAATGTGGAATAACCATATGATGCTGAGGCATAAGTAATGGAATTGCTTGCTCATATGGAGCTTTGTTCCTCTGATGTTAATAAAAAAATATTATTTCCTATTTTGGGAATATAGGAATAGGACCACAATGCTTCAAGACTTCAATGTAATTGCAAAATAAGACTAACCTTGGCATAATTCCATCGCTGAACAAAGTGCCTAGCAATGTCACGGCAAGGTGGTCCCCAAAGGGCACAATGAACATCATGCCAAGGCATACGAGGATATTTTTCACGTTCTAATTCATCTTTCATTGTATCTTCCCATGAATTTGGTTCAGATTCTCTGTCAAAATTGAAAATGAATATATTACTAAAGTTCAACAGGAAAGAGCTGTCTATGATTAATTAATGATAAATGACATCTTAACACATTCAAAGTGCAAGCTTGTCAATTGTTATCATTGGAATTTCATAGATATTTATTGTAGCATATCATATCTATATGTAAAATGTTAGGACCAATCTTAGGAACTAATATAGCATTTTATACCTGTATAATTAGGATCAAATCATGTAATTAATACTAACACTAATGTATATAGAGATCATATGTCCACTGTCTACATACACTATTTTATCCCTAATCAGATTATTCTTGGGATTCTTAAGTGTTTTCCATGTCAAATATTGTCTCTGCTAGAATAAAACTGAAAAGTGAATAAATAAAGCATTGAGGTTAATTTGAATACAAATGGGAAATGCATTATATGAAACATCAACAATATTATTTCTGCACCTACACACATACATATAAACAACTACCACTTTTGGGGGGAAAATCATATCAATCTCCCGTCTCTCTCTCTCTTTTTGACCCAAAACATTGCTAGGTGTAAAGATAAGCATAAGATTTTGGGTGTAGAGGAACATTTTCCATGAGACATACATGTTCAATTTTAATAACTGAAATCTTTAGAACTATAAATTTTTCAGAATTACTTATCCAAAAAACATGTCTAAATAAAAATTATAAAACATGATTGGAAAGAAACAACTTAGTTCAAAAAAGCTTTTTCTTTCTGGTTTCTGCTTTTGCTCCTTAGCAATGCTTGGTTGGAGGGGAAGAGAAATGAGGGGCCAAAATCCATCCCTCCCAATTGTGCCTCCCTTCCAATATAGGAGGGATATGGGGAGGAGGGTAAATAATTTATAAGTTTTGGACTGTGTATAGACTAAATTGTCCTAAGATTTTATTTTCCATCCTCTCCCCTAGTAAACCAAACAAGGAGACCCTCCTCTCCCCTCCTTTGAACCAAAAAAATGCATAATATAAGCAAACATTTTCTTACTACTCTTTCACAACAGATTTTGAGCTACTACTGGCACATGTACACACTTCTATTATTTCTCCAAACAATAGAAGTGTGTATAATAGTCTTTTAACAATTTCACAGCATGGCCAAACAAACTCCTACTAAGCATCTTTGTGATTTTATTTTCTATTCACAAAACTTACCTTGGGTTATAATAGTCTTTTCCAGGCCAGATTAGAGGAGGGAAATCTCCCACTTTATGCTCAGATGTGTCATAACGACCAAAGCATAAATCCAGTCCTCCAATAAAGCAAATATGATTATCAATAATGACTAGTTTTTCATGATGCGACCTGTGTATAATAATCACAAACAAATAAGAAACCACAAAAGTGCAGTATAATTGATAATGTTTGATAAAAAAACATAAGTTTGTTATAAAACCATAAGACTAAATGCCAAGTTTTGGGTAATTGCATACCACAAGTAAACACCAGTAGAAAAGTGGTCAGGATAGCGTAATACCCTCACATTCTCATGAATGCTAAGAAGCTTTTTCTTGCTATAAACACTGTTAATTTTCAAAGCAAGAGCCACCTCTTTGTAGAGAAGAATGTAAATCTGCATTAAAAAATTCATGTAAATCTGCATTAAAAAAGTCATGTAAATCTTGACACTTACATGGAAATAAAGCAATTGAAACTTGCATTGTCCTGGTGGCATACATCACAGCTGAGTACATTTGTAACTACTTGATTATCGTAAGGACTGTACTGATCAGCTATTAAGTAATAAAATAATTCAATTAATCTACTTCTCTCCATTATGGTATCAAAAAGACAAAAACATTTCTGGAAAACTACAGTTCTATATAGTATGTACCTTCAACCAAGAAAGGAGAGATCAATAACAGAATTTTGTTGATCCATCTTCACAAATGTCAAGTTTGTACTATGCTATGCAATTCAAAAGATTCCAACAAACCATCATCCCTCCCTACCTAATTACGCAAAATCCATGGATTTTTGGCTAGCACATGGTACAAAGAAAAAGCAAGGACACTGACACAGCAAACTTTTTGACAAGTTTCAATACAAAGGTTAAATGGATTTGACACCTTTCTTGAAGCATCCATGCTTCATGCACTTTGCAATGACTCAATTTAGAAAGAAAAAAAAATGTTGAAACAAGGTGAGCATACAGAAAACTGGGAGAAGCAAAATACACCAAAAATTTAACTTTGTACCAAAAGTGAAATTTAGGCCAATGTCCAAGGGTGAAGACAACATATTCACTTTGAAAGATTACAAGGGGCAGTCACTCAATGTTCAAACCCTCATGCCACACACACATGCACAAACATATCTACAGGTTTACATCCATTTGCTTCAGCCAAACCAAGGGTTCAAGTCAGGTCACATATTGGGCAACACCCCAAACTAAATACAACACACTTTGCAATGAAAAACAAATTCAGGAACAGAGAATGAGTAGTTGTCTAGTGAAAGACACAACATTAATACATTAGAAAGCAAATGCAGATAAGATGACTGAAAGCCATCATAATACTAAAATCCTTGGAATGGTTGTAATATCTCTTTAAACAACTCAAAAACAAAGTAATTGAAAAAATAAGTCTCTTAAAATAGCAAAGCATTGTGTAAGAGCTCATATTAAAGGTTACCTGAACACCTTGCTTAGCTTTTGCTTCCAACAAATTATCAAGCCTTGACG
Organism: Glycine tomentella; assembly: GCA_007407185.1. Lineage (NCBI taxonomy): Eukaryota > Viridiplantae > Streptophyta > Magnoliopsida > Fabales > Fabaceae > Glycine > Glycine tomentella. Next base: position 172,010 of record PYAF01000449.1, read on the forward strand.
AAGCATGAGTGTGGAAAGGTCGCCGTAGATACAGTTCTGGGCACAGCCACCACCCACAGATAAATATCTGCATGAATCTCTCAATCATTGAACAGAAACTTGAAAGCAACCATTATTCTCTCTCTCTCTCTCTCTCTCTCTCTCTCTCTATCTATCTATCTATCTCTATCTATCTATCTTTCTATAGGTGTGCATGTATGTATGTCATGAGTGGGCTTGAATGTTATGGCACTGGAAAAACAAACCTCTGATTTTGCAGCCTCAATTGAAGAAGCAATGGCCTCAAATGCTGCTCGTCCATCAATGAACCACTGGGCTTGACTTCCATCTTCAACTAGGCCTCTTGGAGGAGCAAATGAACCATAACGGTGAGGATGACACCAGCCTTCAGGAGGCCTGAGTCCAGCATCATTAATTGCAGCAACCCAATCTTTAACTTTACTACTACTTTTCACTCTAATTCTGATGCTCCGGATTCCACAAGTCACCTATAATACTCAGTTAAGTGTTAAGATTTAAAAAGGCATCTTTCTCTGTATAGTATCACCATACATCTAATAACAACCACAAATGGCTAGTAATTACATAAGAATAAAACTCAATTCGGTCCTTGAAAGAATTTTGGAACATCAATTTGGTCTTCAAAAGATTACTTACATCAATTTGGTTCTCAAAAGAAAACTTTTAAATTCCCAAAGTTACTAGTTACTGGAATCAAATTGATATCATTGACCAAATATTATCATTTGAGCATCAATTTGATGTCACTGATCTTTCAAAGACAGAATTGATGTTCTGAAAATCTTTGAAGGACCAAATTGGGGATTTAATCAAGATATGATGTAAAACAAACAGAAAGACCATATGAATTGGCATTATTTTAAAGCACATTACTATGAAGCAACAATGGAGATAAAAGAGCACCCATCTCACCTTGAATGAATGGCGTAAAGGATTTCGTTCCTTCATCTCACTTGCCAGTGATAATCGACCATCCCCATTCCCATCTGAGGCAGGCAGTACATCAAAAACAATGATGTCCAGAGGCTGTGTATCGAAAGGATCTGCCAACAATGCCAAGAATCCAGGTTTCAGTACAGCCCATACCTGCACATATAAAGACAGGAAAGTTATAATAGAAAGTTCAACAAAATATAATAAAAGTTACCAAAAAAAGGATTGAACAACACCTATTAACCGACTTCAAAAGCAGGATTCTATACCTTTTGCCAGTTGTCATTACAGCAACTAAAACAGTCAGACAAACAACACTTTCTGGAATCATCATCCTTCTGGATTTTGGGTAGATGCTTCACCATCACATATTCTTCCTTCAGCTTAGGACCATATTCAGGTGAAAAAGATAACTTTGATACCTCCAAAAACTTGCAAACCTAGAACATAAAATTTCTTATTGTAAAAACAAGCGTTTAGTGATCATAAAATAAAAAAAAAAAAAACACACACACAGTTTCAACTAGAAATCAAATGGAGAAGATCAAACATCCAACAAAACAGCTAATAAAGAAACATAAATAGGCATGCAAGGACTTCAACTGAAAATAAAATATTTTTATAAATGTGGTAGCCAAAACAAGTGGCAACAATTTGTTAAACTTCAAGCCTAACAGAACCAATAGGCAGCCCAGTGCACAAGCTCCCACCATTGTGGGGTCTTGGAAGGTCTTATACATGCAACCTTAACCCAGTGGAGAGGCTATTTCCAGACTAGAACCAGAACAAGAACCATGTCAGCCTTACTTGAAACAGATTCATGATGTTAGCCTTCCCTGCCAAATCTGGTAATCAGATGCATGGATTTCACATGCAAACGTGCAGTGTCTTGGCAAACGAGCATGATTGATATTTATCAATAACACTAATATCCCAGAGCGAGTTTTGATGCAATAGTCAAAGCTACTAGCTTGCAATCTAGGACTAATTGATTCTACTGAAGAGGGGTTTGGATGTGTACATTTGACCCACACCACCCCCACAATGGTGAAATCATCATGCATCTGGCTTCCATTTAATGAAACTAATATCCAAAATCAAATTATTCCATTGCAAGAGTAGAAAAGAAACACAACTACTTCTACTTTTACTTAATAAATAACCCTACCCATAACATCAAACTATAACATTCTATGTATATCTGAAATGTCTGACACATGAACTGAATTGATGAATGTTTTCTATAACATGATAAACATATTTTTAAAAGCTCATGCACAGAGCATACCTCATGAGAGTTCACAATACTGATATTTCCCAGAAAGTGATTCAGATATCCTTGCATTGCTCTCTTTGCCCTGTCTGCAATAGAATGCTGTCTTCCCAAGGCTGGCCGTATAATTGGCAGAGCAGCACTAGATGGAACATCTCTGCACAAAAAATCAACTTATAGGATATTAAGACCACAGAGTAACATGTTGCAATCATAGAGGGCTCCACAGAAGTTGCACATTGGGGATCACCTGTCCTTGGCACTTTCATGAGTTTCTTCAGTATGCAACGGGACACTTTCATCATCACCTTCATCGTCATCTTGCACCATAGCCGTGTGTTCTCCAATTCCTAGATTTTGAAGCCATTCTTTAACCTTTAATATAATGTTTCAGTGAACATTACATCAAAATCAAAACTTAGCTAGATAGAAATGATATCACCAATAAATAATATAATAAATGCACAAAATCCATTCATATATAAGGCAATCAACCGAAAATCAATATAAACAACACTGCTCACCTGCTCTTGCTTCTCGTGGATTTCCTCAATAAAGGCACGTTTCTTTAGCGCAAAATGCAAAATAAATACTTGATGGGCTTTCTTTGTTAGCTCCCACTTGAACTGGAATGCAAAGGAGACATATAAGTACCCTCCTGTAGGAAGGAAGACTAAAAGAAATAAATACTCAACAACCAATGTTGTTCTTCCATCCAACCATCCAAGCCACAGGCCCACAGCGAAACAGACAAAGCCAATACACGTATAAAAATTTTATTCACACCACAATTTATTTTTTGTCTTCTATAAAAGAATTCTTACACACACTTCAACTCTAAACAACTACAAAGCTGGTGAACGCCAAAAGTGAATGAGCGAAAGCAGAAACTTTTGTTCGAGGAAACTAAAATTAAAAGGAAAAGTCAAAAGCTAACTAAGTTGAAGTCTTTTGGAGAATACAAACAAACTGCGGAAACGTTGCATCATGCAGTTCTGGCGTCTTCAAAGTGAAACTTCTACGATAAATTCGCCAAATACATACGTAAGTACGTACAAATATACGCACACATAAAAACGCAGCGTATAAAGAAGCAATCGGATTCAAATATGGTATGATTAGGATCCAATTCCTCTGGATTTCCCTCGCTTTTTGTTCACACAATTGGCTTCAGTGGTTGCGATCAGAAAATTTTCTCTGTTTTTTTGTTGAGAATTCCAAATTTACGAAGAGATAGATGGCACGTTACCTGTTTGTACTGAACCTGAATTGTGTAAGAGAGTTGCATGGGGCTGATGTCGCTGGCGTCGGGGCGGGAGACGGAGACGATGGAGGCTTTCGGCAATTCCTCGAAAATCCGATTGGCCTCGGCGCCGCTGTGCCGGAACGACGGGACCGAGGACATCTCCTCGGCCACCGCGGCCGGCGGAGACGGCGGCGGAGACGATTTCATTTGGACGTAGCGGGAGCCGCCGCCGGACATTAACTGCTCCGTCGCCATTGGAATTGAATCGTCGTCGGCGATAGAGAATGATGAGGAAATCGAATGCGACAAGGAAGAGGTGATGCAACGTCGTCTTTGGTGGTTTCGGATCCAAAATCAGAATTCAGAGAGAGAGAAGATAAGAGAGCGCTAGTTTTCGTGAGAAGAGGAAAATAATACGGAAATAAGAGTTGAACTGTGAACAAGGCCAAACTAGTCCGCAACTTTGATTTCTTCTTCACTCGCCTTCTAGTGCTTACCATTTTCCTTTTTAAGAAAATTATTATTTATTTATATAATAAATTTAAATACTACTCATAAAAATAAATTTAAATGTTAAAAAATAATTAAAATACACTTATTGTAAATAAAAATAAGCTTAAATATAATTTTTAATCCTTAATAAATATTCAATTTTTTTATTTGCTCTTTAATAAATTTTTATTTTATGATAAATCTCTAATAAAATAATAATTTTATTTTTTTATCTTTAACACTTATTTTTAGTTTATAATAAATTAATAAATTTTATATTTGTTTCATGATGAATGTTTTCATTTTTTATTAATCAAGAATAAAATAAAATTTATTAATTTATTAGAGTATAAATTTAAAATTTACTAATTTATCAAAAAATAAAATAAAAATAATATTTTATTAAAAATTTAACATAAAAAAAATTATTAAAAAATAAATAAAAATTTAAAAATTTATTAAAAAATATATATATTTAAATCATAAAAATGTGATCATGTTCATCTGTGTGTATATATATATCTATTTATACTATTATAAAAATAAAAACCATCCAATTATTCATCCACGTGTTGATTTTGCAGATTCACTTTTTTCAATCTATTTATATCTATTGATGTTGAAGTTGCACAAGTTTAAACTCTCTTACAAAATTCAAGCAATGATTTCAATTATGAAAGATCTCTTGTTATCGTAAATCTTATCTTCTTAATTAACAAATTTTTATATAACAACTCATTTGTTCGCTCATAAGTTGAGGTTTCAAGAGACATTTAGAAATTGAGTTGGTATTTGGTGATTAGTCGATTTAGGATTATGGATGACTTTAAAATGCACATAGTCCAATCTAGAAATGAAAAGATATACAATTCTTCAATCTCAGGACAAAAAGGCAGATAAGACTTAAAAGACTCAATAAAAAAGACATGATTAACATATAATTTGACCTAAAATTTAAAGAATAATGATTTAATAAAAAAATGATAAAATTTAGATGTAACTCTTATAATATTTTTAGTATTACTTTTTAAATAAAATTTAGATGTAACTCACAAAGAAAAATTGCTGAATATCGGTTATTAAGGTTCTAATTCAATAATTGTATCAAAATCTTCTAAAAGATAGTATCTATGTTTCATAAAAAAAAATAAAAAATGTAATTTTTTTAATTATATTGTTTCGATACAATCTAGAAGTTCTGAAAACGTGTAGAAATAGTTAAGTTGTGTTTATAGGAGTGCTAATATGTTTTTTAACTGTAGAATAGTTGTTTGATTTTAGCGTTGATTTGAATGGTAGGTAGTTGATAGGTCAGAAGAGGGCTAAAATGGATTTCTTTGTGAAATGAAGTAGTGTTGCAAATTGGACCTCTTGCCTCTATGATGGCGCATTAATTAGGATTAAGTACGTTCTTTTGTTTGCTTTGTTGTCGTCGTCGTGTTGAATTTATTGATGAATGGTGGAGCATTTGACCAATACACGAATACTTTACTTTAACAAAATATTTGCCGATCTTCTGCCATTTATCATCAACAGTTACCAAACACTTGGCGCAAATTTAACGTAATAGTACGAACAAGGCATCGAAGAAAAAAAAAACACTGCATTAAATTACTAAAACATATTTTCAGTCTTCATTAAAATATTCGAAATTCTTCCTGTAAAAAATTTCAATATGTATTTTGTGCTCGCAAAATTAAAATGTATCAATTTTTTATTAGAGGTGATGATTGGACATCCGAACATGTGTATATTATTTTTTTATATTAATTATGCATATAATTAATGTAAAAAATTATTATTGTAGGTTCAAATTTATTTCAACCTATGTTCAGACCAAAAAAAATGATATATTTTAATTTTGTGAAAATAAAAAATAAATTAATTTCAATAACAAATTTCGAATATTTTTATATTTATAATAACAAAAAATATAGCAAGATTTGGTGCTATTTCATAAATACAATATTTTTGTGTGTATTTTCAATGAAAACACACAAGTGCACTAGTTCACCAATGAAATATAATATTAATATCTCATCCAATCTAGATAAATAATATTTCTTCTCTTTTGTTATTTATAATTAACGTATAAGAAAAATATATATCTATAATTATCATTTTAATTTTTTAATATAATATTAATTATTTAGCACAATGAAATAGTAAATATTTTTTTTCCAGAAAATAATAGTAACTCTAAATGATAGTCAACAATACTTTAAATCAACGACATTTATTTGTGGACGAGTAATTTTGCCTCTTTCCTTGCACACGTACTTTCGCATTTTCCATGCGTTCATCGACCAGACAGGAAAACGGTCCTATTAAATTGATCTCCAAGGATCCAAACTCCAATCATCATCTTTCTTCATGATCGTTACATCCTTTTCAAAAATGTCGTTATTATTAATAGGCAAATGTTAATTATTATTTTTAGGACTTTTTCTTTAAAAAAATTAGAGTATTTATTAAGGAATTAAAAGAATAAATTTTTTTATTGAAATACATAAAATTATATTCATAATTTTTTACATTTTTATATTTTTTATAATAAATATTTTTTCTTTTTAATTAGTTTCTTAAGCAATATTCTAATGGCTGGGATTGTTAGTTTAATTATTTAGCAGGTCTCTAAATTATTTATAAGTTGATGAATCTAACTAACTATAAACTATAAACGTATCAGAATTTTTTTAACAAAAATCTTAATAATTCAGTGACAAACAACAGATTAATTTAACAAAAAAATTGTTATATGAGAAAATTGTTAAACATTACGAATATGTATTAGAAAAAACTGTCATCAAAATCATCATAACTGATTTCTGTCTAGTATCCTTATCTCTTTATCTATTTTGTAAATTATTATTTAACCAATACACATACATAAATAATACTAACTCTATAGACAATTGTCTGCAATATTTTAAATCAATGACACATGGACAAGTAAATTGTCCGATTTGCACATGTACTAATTGATGTCCTTGGATCCATACTACAAAGAAGAAAAAAACATCTTTCTTGTTACCAAAAAAAACAGAATATCTTTCTTGATCATCATTGCACCCTTTTCAGTTTTCACAAATTGTGACCATCATCAATCGTTTTAATGGCACGTCTATGTGTCACCAATAGAGGAATTTGTGCTTTCGTTAGTGAATAAGGTAAAATTATTATCGTTAAAGATAAAATTTGAATTTAAATTATTATTTTTTAAATAAAAATAAGTTATTAAAATAATTTAGATAAGAATAAATTTGAATTATTGTTTGTTAGTTTGAATTATTATTGTTTAATATTGTGTTCAGATTATTAACATTATTTGTATAAATATAAATTATTTAAGAGATGAAATATGATGAGTGAATGAATAAATGAATGTATGAAATAAGAAATTATTATTTCTGCGATTTTTAATATATGGGTAACATATATTTCATCATTCTTATAAAACATTTTTTTTGTGTGTGTTTTAGATCTTTATTATTATTTTGTAGTACTTTTATTCTTATAAGTCTGAAATGTATCACTTTTAATCTACGTAATAATTTCATTAATTTAGTACTAACTCGCTATAATATGTTACAAAATAGCACTGTGTACTGTGTAGGCAGATATTTAAGGAGATGTGAAAGGTAATATTAATAAAGATGGTTTTCCTGTCGATCGATTGAAGTATAAATGTATAATAATGAGAAAGTTACACTTCTTATTTAAAATATATGTCAAATTTTGCAGGCAGAGATATATATGTTAAAGGGGGGCACTTGGCGCTTCTCTTCATGATATGGTATCGTTGTTTATGAATATGACAATATTGTCGAATTTCTCTTAACTTTTCAAAAATGTCAATGGTATAAGTCTTCTAAAACTTTAAGGTTTTTTTGTTTAAACATTAACAAATTGATATCGCATATAACATTATACGTATTTTTTTTATATTTTTACTTTTTTATTTTTTATTTTTCCATATTTACGTATTTGAAATACATCTCCAAAATCAAAGAGGATAACAGAGTTATCCAATTTTTTTGTTCAAATAAGAATTTTCAAAAGTGTAAAATTATTATTTATTTAAAAGATGCTTTCACCATAACATTTAGCTATTAAGTGAAGAGATATGTAAACTAACTTTAATTTAGAAGAATTAAACGATCCGTATGTAAAAGATACATTAGACCCTTAAAAGATACTCAAAATAGCAAGTTGCATAATGTACGAAGTGTTTATATTAATTATTTTATAATTGAGTCCTATTATTATTTAGTTTTAAGTTTAATTCTTGTAGCTCCATTAAATTCTTGTTTGAATGACTTTTTCAAGGGAATTTGTCAAACAATCCTAGCTAGACACTTAGACATTTCGGCAATTATATTGAGAAAAGAAATAAGATGGGTTGAGGGTTTGATGTTAGATTAAGACGAATCCATCATGAGACAAAAACCAATGAGTATTGTGAGAGTAAGAAATAGAATGAGCATATATAGCCATGAATGTGTAGTGTGAGAGTGGAATTATAATTCCTCTGTCATCGTTGGAAACAAGGTGAATGTGTTGAATGTTGATCTGCGAAGATGATACTCAATACTTCAATAAAAGAAAAAGGAAAGTTTGTAAACAACATTTATTTACCATTACCTATGGATCAGGTTTTAGTAAGGCTCTTGGTACCACTGATCTGTGTTTGACACATATTGTACCGCTACAAATCAAAGCACCCTTTTGTCATATAGCTACATGCAATGGAAGTGCAAGCACCTACCTCACTTTCAGCAACTATCCAGTGTCTGAAGACACCATCTAGAGGGAAAAGTTATCCATAAAAAAAATGTCTCTCATTGAAAAGTTTAATTTACCTATTATAGCATGTCCTAAAAATATAATGTTATGTTCTCTTAATCCATGTTTTTATTTTTCAAACAAGAAGATAAACACAATGCGTTTTCATTAAGGCATGGAAGCAAAACCACCTCTCTGATCTAGTTTCCCTTCACTCTCAGGGTATCTTTCAAAACAAAAATACTAATACTATATCAAATTGAAGTGTTTAGACAGCAATCATATTGTTACTCCTCCCTATACTCATTTTCAATAGTATTTTATATAGATAAATCATAAATAAATGTCCTCCCATACTGTAATAAGTCACAATCCCCTTGAACTTGATGCATGCCACAAGGTTGAAATTGTCACTAATTACTGTTCTTCACTTGGTAGAGATGGGCTGACCCAAATGTCTAATAAAAAAGCCCACACAGGATTAGGGCATCTTGGAAGGTACTTGCTACTTACAGCTCCCCTTTTCACTAAGTACACCACCAATTCCCATGTTTATATTTTAATTATCCATTATACCCTTTTTTCTTAAAGAAATACACCCCTTAATCATTGTCGTCACTGCTACGATGACTAGGGGTGGATCCAAGAGTGTATCAAAGGGAGGATCAAATTTTTCTTTACATAATTTTTAAATATTTAAGTTTTAATAAATAATAAGTTTTTAAATATATTTATTATTAATTTTATGAATAAAATTTGAGATATGATCTACTACTAGGAAAAATTTAAGCAAATATTTTCTCAAAAAAATATTTTCTTATCTATTTTTCTTTATTAATATTTTTTTAATTTTGATTCTAACTTTTTCTCTCATATATACATAAATGGTCCTAAAGAAAGGGGGGTAGGGATTGGATCCATTGTTGATGATGATGGTAGTGACAATCAGTTATGTTGGCGATGACAATCATAATAATATATGCGACAACAATCATGATAGTGGTGTATCAGACAATCATAGCAATGATGATGATAATGATCATGGGAGGAGTAGTGAACACTTTCATGATGGTATTAGTGATGAATTAACAATAATTTTGAATATGAGTAACATCATAATTGAGATCTTTTAGAGATTTGATAGTCACATGATTTTAATAAATTGTTAAATTAATATCTTAATATCTAAGTCTACCATTTTAATTTAATATTAGTAATTGTAATTCTTACTTAAGAAATATATATATATATACACACACACACATACATATATATATAACTACGTATCCTATTGTCTAGAGATTTTTCGCTATGCAAAGATAAGAAGGAGACTTATTGTACGCAACTTTATCCTTACATATGTAAAAAGATTATTTTCAAATTCGAACTCATGACCAACAAGCTACAAAGATACAACTTAAGAAATATATATTGCATGTATATGAAGCCTATCTTATCTAGCTAGTTTGTTTTTCTAACCCAGTACATGAAATACAAATCATGCTAACCCAACATGATAAAAAAGGTAATAAGATAATGTAATAATATATTATTTTGGTACAATAAATAACTGATTAAAACAGGACAAAATAATTTATCTTATCATATATTAGATATTTTGTCTACCAAATATGCCCTTAATATCTTACTTATTAAAATATTTACTAGTTCTTCAAAAGGAGGCGATAAATAAGTAAATCTGTTTTCGAAATAACAAATTCTCAATTGAAACTCATAATATTACGTATAAAATATAATTTATACTTGAAAGCATAATTCATTTCACCTGCCACTAATATGTAGTGCATATTTTTGTCTTATTTTCTGCTCTTTTTGCTTATAGCATTGAAAGACACCGGAATCTATTACGTTTGAAAACGACCGTTAGAATAATTTAATTAAGTCGTTTTAGTGTCACTTTAATATCTAATATACTAGATATTGGGTCCCACTAATGTTCGGGGGTGACGAAATTAGGGTTTGGTTCATGCACCTTCTAATTATCCTTTTTCTTATTTTCAACCAAAATTATTGAATTGTATTTGTCACTCGCTAGTGTGTCTCGAATCGTCAACTCAAAAGCTTTACGCATTGATCCGCAATAGTTCTAATGCTTGTTCAAAAAGATGTGCCTTTGAAAATGTTGATGAATGTAGTAATTTTGTTTTTCAAACGAAAATTTCGCCTCCCTGGTAGAATGCATGAGGGTGGATATAGAACATCAACCCACTTCGCCTTCCCCTAAAGAATCTGGTAGACATAAGTTAGGTTTAATTATTCGTATTGAAAAGCACTGTTTTACTTTCGTTTTCATATATATATATATATATATATATATATATATATATATATCTTAAAGATAAGAGGGAGGAGTATTGCCTAGATGCCCATGAAATCCACAAAGTCAAGTCTACTAAAATTTTTAACACAAGAGTGACTAAAATGATACTAAGAGGAAAAAAAATATTGTTAGAAAATAAATGCACATGTTAATTAAAATGATGAAATTGTAGAAAATAATTCATGGAAAACTTCAATGATGTTAATTATAAATTGGTGACAAATTCCAGTAATTATGTGCTTCATCTCTTTCGGTTCGTTCTCAAAAGTATTAACGAAACATTTAACAAGCAGTATACATGCAGAATGATCACAATTATTACTGCGTAATGGCTAGATTTAAAAATAGTTTTTTCTTTTCTCACATTTAACTTTTTTTGGGTTTCCTTTAATCATGGATCCAGTGTGGTCGTCTTTGGACAACCCTGAAGGTCAGACCTACTCAACTCATCGAAGTGTCTTTTATAAGGATAAAATCATAATGGTCGGCTTAATATTTAAGCGGATAACCCTGAAGGTCAGACCTACTCAACTCACCGAAGTATCTTTTATAAGGATAAAATCATAATTGTCTACTTAATATTTAAGCGAATAATACTTTAAATATACAAGAATCCTACTTATGCATGCAAATTTGAGATCAAAATATTAACACTAAAAAGAAAGTCCAAAACTCACGATGATCGATGGAACACGCCTATAGAATAATAATATTTTAGATTACAAAGACCCTAATTATATTTGCAAACTTGAGATGGCAATATATGTATAAGAACTAAAACATAAAGAAAGAGATTACAAGTGTAGATATAGAGATTAAATTAAATGAGAAATTAAACCTAAATAATATGAAACAAAGTGTCCCATGTCATTGAATTTAACGTTTAGATTGTCCTAGTTACATTTCATGACGAAGTTTCCTCTTAAGTTCCTTCAGTATGGATATTAACCTATCTACTAGAAAGTAGTGATTTTCTTAAATAAAATATTTCGTGCACATTCCTCTTTCAACTATTTTTGTTCATACTTGACATGCTGCTTCCTCTTCAGTCTTCCCTTTTATTCATTGTTCTCCCAGTTATATTATATTCTTTCAAAAACAATCGTACCAGCTGGATAGTCAAAGAAGACATAGGGGCATAGAAATTTCTTTGTTTTTGACGGTCAACTATATAGGTGCTATGTTGATGATGACAATGCATACATATGTGCTTTAGTTTTGAAATCATCATCATTGTTCCCCAGTCAACCAGTAGTATCGAATTTTCTCTTTAAAATTGTTTTTTCTTTGAGAGATATTGTCAAAAATAAAAAATGTTGGTTGGGAGTCGAGAAACAATACGTAGAACGTTCTACGTATATTAACGTTGTGCTGAAAATGAATTTGTTTTACAAAGGCAGTAATACATTATATAATGAAGTTACTTTATCGGCAGCAGAGAAACACCGTTTGGTGCGTGCACCCACCATGACACATTCACTGGTTTCCGAAACATAAATATAAAATCATGCATGTCGCAGTAAATTATGCATAAACCCTGCAGGCCTATACCCTTGCCACTTCTGAATTAATGATCAAGTCCTTACTCTCCTTTCTTCCACAAGGTAGATATGATCAGCTGTGTCTTTTACTTTGATATATAACAAATTTGTATACTACTAAAATTTGAACTTATGACCATTATTTAAATTGAACTGTTGATCTAAGCATTCGATTTATTTATCTTTTTATATTATACTATTTTTTAGTTATTATAATTATTTAAGACCTTTGACTTTTTGTTAGAATCTTAATATATTTTTACAAGTTTTATTTTTTGAACTAATTATAAAAATAATCTTCTATTCAAAATTTAGTCAAACTTAATTCTCAATCGACTAATGGCTTCATATTACATTATATCACTTAATTATTATATCTATTTTCTTTCTAAGTATCATATAGCATTGGAGTTTCCTCTGTTTATGAATTTCCTTTTTTACTTAACTTTCTAACTTCTTCTAAGTTTAAAGTATTATTTTTCTGGTTAACTTTCAAAGTAATACTTTTTCAACCTACTTAAAGAACT
>PYAF01000449.1:185268-211916 GCA_007407185.1 Glycine tomentella
AGTCTGAGAATTTTTAGTTTTTTTAATATTAAGTAGTCTTATACCTTTCTTAAAATATTTTTAATTAATTTTAAAATAAATTTTTAAAAATAATTAAGTAGACATTATATTTTTATTATGTTAATTGACATAATAGTTCAAACAAATCATCTAATGTAAAATTATTTAAAATATAATAAATTAAATAAATCTAGCATTTATTATTGTCGATTTGGTGAAATATAATGTTAACTAATAAAAAAAAGTAAAAATTCTCAGACTAAATGCCACCTAAATTCTCTATTTTTCTTAAAATCAATTCGATCTTTATATATATATATATATATATATATATATGTATATATATATATATATAATCAATTCCTTTAAATACAAAGTTGGTTCCTTTCTATTATAAACAACTCTAGTGTGAATTTAGTTTAAAGACAAGCTACTTGTGTTGCTTATAAGCTAACGAAGACATCAGTATCTAATGTTGGTATCTATGATTTTGATTGTATTCCCTGTCATGTTCATGTTATCATGAATGAAATGAAATAACTTTGCTTTCTGTCATAGAAAAAACACTACAAAGTTAATGTCACAATGTTATTATGAATCAAATGAAATAACTTGGCTTTCTATTCAAAAAAAAAAAAAAAAAACTACAAAGTTAATTTTTAGGACGTATAATCTAAAATAAGCAGAATTATGTTATTGATATAAAAATTATTTCGATAAAATGCTGAATAATTTCACTTTGATATTTAAAGAAAATTTTGGATATAAAAGAATTAAAATCATAAAAGTAGTCAATAGTAGAGAGTCAAGGTCATAAAAATTAATGTTATTAGATTAATTATTGGAAATTACTTTTTATTTTTTACAGAATTAGAAATTACTTTTAGCTAGCTAGGATTATTCAATAAGTAACAAGTATTTTTTTTTAACTGCTAATAAAGTATATAGCTGCTGCCTGCCATCAAGAATAAGTGACACTAGCAGATAAGTTGGGGATAGTAATTAAGCTTTGATAAGAGAACAATCATCTCTTAATGCATTTAACTAACGTCAATTGAAATATGCGAACAGACAAAATTGTTCTTACATTTTAGTTATGAAACTCAAATTATCCCCTCCCAATTAGTTTTAGAATTTATGATTCACGTCTCATTTCTCTTCACCATTCGTGATTGTTGTTCATCTTTCTCTTGTTAGTGAGTTCTTCTTCAGCGTCGTCCAATGGGTGCGAGTTCCTCTTTCTCTCACAATATTCATGTTCAATTCCTCTTCACTATTCGCGAGTTCTTCACGGTTCCTGTTCAAGTTCGCGAATTTTCCATTGTTTCTCTTCTTGTTCATGAGTTTTTCACTGTTCATCTTCCAATTCGCAACGTTCACGAGTGCCTCCATTTGTCTTCCTCTTCGACGTTCACGAAAGCTCTGTTTCTCTTCATGTTCCACAATTTCTGTTCACGCTAAAGTTATGCTTGTAAGTGATCACTGGACTTTGTATATAGGTTACTTTTTAAGATTATTTATTTAATTTTGATTGTTTATTGTTACCTATTTCTGAATGGGGTTTAATGGGGGACCAGTTTGGGACCACTTATGATTTTTAAAATAATTTGTTTATTATTGTCGATTAAAATAATGTTGATGTTTGAGACCACAAAAAACACAATGGATGAACTGGAAATCATTTGTTTATTATTGTTGATTAAAATAGTGTTGATGGTTGGAACCACACGAAACACAATGGATGAACTAAAAATCATTTGTTATTATTGTTGATTAAAATAATGTTGATGGTTGGAACCATTGGAAACACAATTGATGAATTGAAAATCATTTGTTTATTATTGTTTGATTAACATAGTGTTGATTTTTGGAAGCACAGGAACATAATGGATGAACTGGAATACATGCAATACATGACTGTGTGAACAACCCCCTTAAGATTGATCATGATGTGCTGAAAATGAGGAAGAATGTTAACACTAAGTACCAACAAAGTGGGTTCACATCCAACAAAAAGTTGGGTTTATGTTCAATTACAAAAAAAAAGAAACAAGAGTCTTAAAATATTTTCAGGTTAAGAGGAAAAAGACAAAAGTATTTTAGATATAAAATTTCATTAAAAATCATGTGACTAACATGTGTCTAATTTATGTTAGATTATTAAACGGTGTTTAGGAAGAAAGGGTGTAGATGTAATGTGAACAAAATAATTAAGAAATTTTTGGTAGGACACAAAAAGTGAGAAGTATTAAGTGAAATTTGAGTAAAACATAAGGGATATGACTATAATTTACTTTTATTATAAAAGTTAAATAGTTAAAATAATATCTTAATTCCATCCTTAAATGAAAGTAATTTATGATAATAATGTACTTATCTTTTAATCAAACACTAAATTAATCCGAGTCTATTTTTCCTTATAAATTAGAAAGTTAAAACTAAAATTATTGGACGAAGGGAAGGACACATTAGTTCTAGCCGGCTATTGATAAAACTAAATCGCAACAAACAGGACAATAATGTAACATGTAAAATCAAATCTCGAGGAATATGAAATATGCAAAAGATGATGGATTCAATTGTCAACTGCCAATTTCCTTTTTAATTCTTGATTTCCTCCACAAAAACTGTGCTGGACATTTTAGTCTCTGCCATTAATAATAAAACAATATTTCGGTATATGATTGAAAACTGCTGCCTCAGCACTCGAAATAAGATTAATTTTATAACCAAAAGATTTGAAAAGTTTAACAAGACAAAAAAGTATACAATTTAGAAATGGGTACTTATGGCAGATAATTATTATTTATAAGATTCAATTATTTAATCTTCTAAAATTAAAAAGTGTAGTTAATAAGTTTACAGTAGTTTATTTATTCCAAATTTAAGTATTTTTCAAAAACTACCATTTTCATTAATATTTTACTCTCTTCTAAATTTTGTCCAATATGACCCATTTTTTTTAATTACAGACATTTTATTTTAAAAATAATTAATTTAATATTAGAATAAGTCTTATAAAAATAATAAATATTACTTTTATTTTGAATTTTATAAATAAAAGTGAAGATAATATTTTCATATTAATCTAAAAAGCTTTAAATATATATTTTTTCTTAAATAAAATGTCGAGAATAAACTACGTATGGAAAAAAATCACTTATCCATCTATCATATAGTAATTGTTTTCGGTTGGTAGTTAAGAGGGAAAAAAGATATTGTGGGTTTAAGTCATTTTCGTTAATAAATTAATAATTAATATTATCCTTTAAAAAAATATATAATAATTGTTTTCGATTCCAAAAAATTTATCTCAGAAAAAATCTGTAATTCTAAAATAAAATCTTATAATCTCATTAGTGTGCGGTGTGCCTAATTGATTAATAATTTAATATATATAACCCAACTTATCCAATTCCTAGATTATCCATTGATGATAGTAGGCCTACTAATTTCTTATTAACAAGTAGGCTCATTTAAATTACCAACTAAACATATACACGTTAAGACAATCGAACATAGTCTAGAAAGGAGACCTCAGATTCATGCACCAACATCACAATCATAAACGAGGTTTGCAAAAACGACAAGTAGCACCATACTATATAATATTTGCTTAACAAGTAGCACCAAATAATGTGATGCCATATATATTATATACAACGCGTAAACTACATATAAACATGGACGACCCAAACGCTAACACGCCCTAACTCGCCTTTATTTATAATCATAATCATAATATATAATCATCCCGCTCATGATACGTTGCACCTAATTTTGAAATCATTCGACCGTCCAAAACAGAAATTACCAAAGCTAGAGAAAAGAAAAAACAGAAAACTAAGAACACATACACCAACATAGTTTTATAAAACTAAAACTTAAGAAAACGCCATTTATTAATTAATTATCTCCCTTCTAGTAAATTAAGTGACGGTTGGGCACAACGACGTCGTCCAGCATCCACAGATCATCCATGTTGTCCCACTCAGCACCCATGTTGGTAACAGGCAGCTCATTCTCCAACCCTAGAAACCATTCAAGTTGTTTCAGGTCGAGTTTATCTCCTCCGCCGCTGTCTCCGCCCTGGAAGGCGGCGGAAGGCGGCGATCCGGTGGATCCAGTGGTGGATTGTGAACTGCTGCTTTGTTCGGTGGTGATGTCAGGGCTGAGGCAGCGTTGTTTTTTGGAGGGTGGCGGAGCAGTGGCCGGGAAGTTGAGCTTGGCCTTGTCGCCGCGGATGCGCTTGGCGGCGTCGTCGTAGGCTCGGGCGGCTTCCTCGGCGGTGGGGAAGGTGCCGAGCCAGACGCGGACACCCTTCTGTGGGTCCCTTATTTCCGCGGCCCACTTGCCCCACGGCCTTTGCCTGATTCCTCTGTACACGTTCTTACGAGCTCGCCCACCACTCTTCTTTTCTGCACTCACACTTTTCTTCTTCTTCTCACATGATGACACCACTGCCACATACAAACACTGTGTTAATCCATGTATCATCATGTGACACCTTTCAAATTAACTTTTATCATGCACTTAAATAGAGATCAAGTTTAACAATTATATGATGAAAGTGTAAATCAATTTCACATAGTTGTCCCCACAAAGACAAATATATTATGATTGATAATTATTAAATAAAAGTTAATAAACTTGTTCTATATAATAATTAATTATTACATGAAATTGTAAAATTATTATAAATTATTAATACGTACATACTTTTTTTTTTCTTCAGAAAATAATGTTTTCTCTTTTTTGATGGGATGGTTGCTAATGGCTCTTGTTGATTTTCTGGAAACTGCGAAAGGTCATGTGTCCATGTGTCTACCGTAAGGACTGTGATAAGGTCTGATAGGATCAGGGGTGAGTTTGATTGTTCTGTCTAATGAATTTTATTTATTTATTGTTTTGAGAGTTTGCTTTTCTCAAGTTAAAAAACTCTTAAAAGTTATAAACTTTGCCATTACCTTTCTTTCAATTGCAAGGAAAAAAGTGAGCAAAACAAACATTGGTGTTTTGTTAGTTTTTAATGTCAAATTACTGAAAAGCTTTAACTTTACTTTTGAACTTATTCAACAAACACCACCTCTTTATCTACCACGAGAAACCAAACCAAAATCCCCCCCAACCCCCACCCCACCCCACCCCAAATTAAAAATAAATATTTAAAACATTTACAGAGTTATTTCAGTTTAATTCTGTGAGTAATTTTTTTTTAGTATATTTAGGAGAAAAAAGTTTAATTGCATATCGAGATCATATTCAGATCAGACAGGATTGGGATTTTTTTTTATAAAAAAAGCTACTACAATTTGACAAAAAAAAACAGATTAATACAAAGAGAATTTCATATACATTAGACCTTCTTTATACATGTTTCTTTTCTGCTTGACAGACTCACATATATTATATACATGTTATGATCATCATTTTTGATAATACAATAAAGGAAAAAATATTCTTGTTAATGTTAGTTTAATTTTAAATAAACACCACTGAAGATAACAGCAAAAATAAGAAAATTGGGCGACAAAAATCCAGATATAAAAGTTGGAACGTCGGGAATTCAATAGCCAAAGAACAACCTTAAAAAACACAGAACAACAAGCTAGAACAAGAAAGTGATAGATACACCGCTAGGTGGGTAGGGTTCAAAATTTGATTTTGATTAGGTAGATACATACCTTTTTTGTCTGGAAGGGGTGGTTGGTTTTTGGTGGTGGTGGTGTCGAAGCCAAGGAGGTCAGAGAAAGGGTCAAGCTCGGACCACAGTTCCTGCCCGGCGAGGTTGCGGCCACGCTTCACACCAATGAAGTCTGAGATTATAGCACCTCCACACATGCTTCTTCAGAACTTCTTCTTCTTCAGATAGAGAAAGAGAGAGTTACTATAATTTGGCAGCACTATGAGTCTCGTGACAAACACACTTTAATGTGAGGAAGTGAGAGAAATATAACACGCCGAGTGCTTTCATTTATATAGAATTGGACAAATATCACTGTTTTATAATATCTTTCTTAAATTCATATCTTAGATTATTTTTTTAGTAGATTTTATAGTAATATATATGATTAAATTTTTTTTAAAATCTCTATAATTTCTTTTCTTAATAGTATATTTTATTTTGAAATATTAGAAAGAGAAAAAGAAAAAGAAAATTTATTTTTGTTTAAATAATATGCATATTTTGAAAAATATTTTATAAAAATTTATTTTTTATATTAAAGATCTTTTCATTTTTTTATTGAGAGATCTAAGTGAATATCAGTTCAAGATCTAGCACTACTCTTAAAATGTATTAAAAAATTAAAATTAAAAACTAATTAATATTTGTATGATATTAATTAAAAATTATTTTTTATTTGCATGTTTAATCAGAGAATGGTTGTTTGATGATGATCAGACTGTGGAGAGTGAGGGACCTGGTGACGTGGCGGGATCTGGTTGGTTGGCGGTTAAGACGGTGTTGCAGTTTGGCTTGGGAACTAGGGAGAGTTGGATTTAACGCACGTCTCATATTAAACACACGCTTTGGGTGTGGGTGTGGGGGCCACTTGGTTTTGGAGTTAACCTCGCATCATGTGTAACCCTCGACTTCGGTCATAATAACCCTTTAGACCATCAATGTAAAGTTACTACTTACAGTATGATCGAATCACCCACCAACCACTGTCAAATTTTCTTGGTTAAAACTTAAAAGTAAGTTGAAAGGGAAATCACTGTATACAACTTGGTAGAATACAATGTGGAGTAAGGTAAAAGGTGTATCCAGGACAGGTTTATCTATGGGTTTATTTTGTCTTTTTTTATCTAAAATCTTGATAAAAAAAAATAGGTGATAAAAAAAGTATATATCATCATCCAATCACAAATTCACAATATATCGTTATAATAAATTTATTAAGTTTTACCATAATTACTTTAGTAGTCATACTAATAATTAAAATATAGAGAAAGAAGTGTACAACCCACAATTTTTTTTAAATTTCTTCTATTTTTCTTTCTATTTGAACTCCACCCAAAAGAAAAGAAGAAAAAAAAATGAGTTGCATACATTTTTATACCTTTATCAACCCTATTTCTCTCCTTTTTTGAAACATAGCTTTAGGTAAATATAAATCTCAAAGTTTGGGGGGAATAGCCCATGGCGGCTAAATTTGAAGTAAAATTTTTTTAGTTGTTTTTATAGTTATCAAGTTAATAATTATGGTTGACTAAAAAAAGACATTATCATGTGACAGCAAAAAATGGTTCCTTTCCGATCTATATCCTTTTCAATTGAAAATAATTGGAGAGTCACTAATTAACAACGCTTTAACCATTAGATTATATTGGGAGTTGAGATTTGATTGTGTGTCCAACTTTAATTTTTCTTTATTAAAACTAAAGGGCTCCTATATAGTCCCCTCCAAAGTGTTTCTAATAATGTATTTTACCGGAGAATAACTGCACATGGCGGCAAAGAACCTTTAAGAACCACCGAAATTCAATTTTTATGATGGAGTGACTCCACCCTTCACCTCTCTCCCTATGCACTCTCCTTCCTCGACCACATATTCCACACGCAACATGCCCTAACCAAGGCTCCCACCTTCACTCGATGACTCAGAGCAGGTCTCGCCATGTACGCCTTCTTCTTCTGTGAAATCCATGGCCTCTTTGGCGACATTACTGAGAGACTGATTGTTCTCTTGTCCACCGTTTTAGTGATAAGAATTGCCAGAGTTCTTCCAATGTCGCCGCGCATAGAATCAGAGATATTTGAGTTGAAAAAACCTTATGGGAGCACCGCATGTCACAACAAAAAAGATTAAGTAGAACACGTGGCTAAATCGTAACCACTAATTTAATCTAATGGTTAAAATTTTGTTAATTGAAGACTCTCCAATTATTTTCAATTGGAGAGGATCCGATTCCGTTCCTTTCATATATATATAAACTAATTACATTAATGTAATTTTGACCATTTATTATATCATTTAAAAAATTTTAATTGATAATATTTTTTCAAAGTTCCATTCATATAGATCAAATGTATAAAATTTTATATTAGTTCAAAATTATTTATTATCTCATTCATATAAATTAAAATCGACTTAATATAATTTTTTTAAAATATACTAAAATATCAATAATTTGATTACTTACTTATTCATATTTAATTTTAATAAAATTTAAGATAAACAATCTTAATAATACATATAATTCAATTGTTGAATTAATAAAAATCTAGACAGTGTAATAATTACTTTAAGTTATACATATAATTTGAGCACTTCTCTCTCCATTTAATAACTTTAAATTAGATAATATTTGTAAGATTTTTTTTTAAAGAACAACTTTCATATCCAATGAGTAATATCATATCATTATCAAGGGCTGCAGTTTTTTTTGGCTTGTTTTTTCTTCTTAATTTTCCTTCTATCTTCACATTTTTTTTCCTTTTTTTCTTCTGAATCTATCTTCACATGCTTAAAAAGAAAGATAATATTAATGGAGCTATCCTTCAAGATAAAATATGCAGAGGCCGCATTTAATTTAATTTTATTAGAGTAAAGTGGCTAGAAAGTAATACCAATTAAAAAAAAAAAAAAGAAACAACTAGGTGGAGGCATACGTAAAAATGTACGTATATGTATGTACATAACGTGCAATTGGCATGACCATTACAAACATGAAAATAGCGTAAGCATAAAGATAACATACAGGTTGTAAACTTGTAATAGAAACAAGAAAAAGCAAACGGATAAATTAATGCAGAAAAAAAAACAAACAAGTTGAGAAATCTTTGACATCGCATACGCAAATGATGCGGAGGACTATAGGATGAAACTGATGGAACTGCCTTCCACAATCACAATCCTAGTGTAACCGACTTTAATTTAGGAAGCTGCAAGATAAATGTGAAAAAGTAAACACATACTTTAAATAAAAATGCATTAAAATATGTCAAGTTTTAACTAATAATTTTACTATGGAACACATGGATCGATACTGATATGATAGTAGTGTTTTAGTTTAACTAATAATTTTAAATTTAAGTCATTAATATATAACTATATTAGATACTAGTGTGAGAATTTGTCATCAGTATCATTACTCGTCGAATATGATTGTTTCTTGTGAAATCAATTATAGGTTTAGAGGGAAAAAAGTCTCATTTCCTTTAATAGTGGTATTTTCTCTGTAATCCAAGCTCAACCCCACCGCCATGCATTTTGTAAAGAGTGTGACTGTCTGAGGTCCCCTACGTAGCTTTAAAAGAGTAGATTGACTTGATTCTTACTAGTATCATTATCATCAAAATGCTCTATGCATATATATCATAATGAATTGCACATTTCGAAGGGGGTTTTCTGTGTTTCTTGTTTCTTATTGTTTGCAAGTTGTGTTCAGCCCCACGTACCTAAGCTGAAGATATTTTTTTCAGCCGCAATTCATCCAACTTGCATTCGTAATATATATGTGTATTCTACGCCTTTAATTTATCTAATTAAGGTTGGAATGAAAATCTCGAAGCATCTAAGTGGTCCTGCGTACGAGTCTCACTGCACCCCCCCTGCTTTGGAATTGTGTATATGTCATGTCATGATTGTTATAACCTTACTCGTTATTTACAAAAAAAAAATAAAAACCATCACATGTGTTTTAATGTTTTAACATCTTTCTTAATATGTGATTATTAAATAGCAACTTGATGTTTGTACCAGAGAAAAAAAAACAACTTAATGTCGACTAAATTAAAGTATAGAAAAATATAAATTATGCATAATGTCAATCCTTACATTATTTCATAACTATCCAACAAAGACAACTTTCTTCACTCCAATAAATATGCATGTTGTTCAGCAGCCACCTAAGTTTCTGCCGTCGAAATTCAATTCCTATATATCTGTGATGATAATAACTAAATTCAGAATGATATATATATATATATATATATATATATATATATATATATACCCGTTTACATTAGTGTAAGAATTGATAGTTTTACATCATTTAATAATTTTTATTGGATAAGTATTTTATAAAATCCATCGTTAGATTGAAAGCTTATATCATGTAGATCACATGTCTCAAATTTCATATTAATCTAAAATCATTTGAAATCTAATTGATATATATATATATAAATTAACGGTATATGTATTTTTTTAAAATATGTGAAAATTAGACTATTTGATTACATTCCTATCGATATTTAAATTTTGTGAAATTTGAAACATGTGATCTATATGATATAAGCTTTCAATCTAACGGTGAATTTTATAAAATAATTATTCAATAAAAAATTATTAAATGATGGGAAACTATCAATTCTTACACCGATATAAACAGATCTCATCTCTATATATATATACTATAAAAATTAAACTACTAAGAAATTATTAATTAGAGACTCATTTAGAAATTAAAAGTATTCAATAATTTTCTTTAGGTGCATGTTGTCAGCGATCAGACTCATTCAAAATGGTAGACCCCTTCTTTTCAGTAGGGTGGGGCAAGCAGTCAAAACAGCAAAACAGCTCACAGAAATCCTTGAGTCTGCTGGTTTTCTCCCAAATAATACAAATATATTTTTCAAAATAAAAAACTTTATATAAATTGTTATAATTTTAAATTTATTTTTAAACATATTCGTTTATAAGAAATTCGTAGCACATGTAAATTTATTGTATTTTATTTAAAATTTACTTATATAAAATTTACTAAATAACATTCTCTTTCCAAAATAAATGTCGCGATTGCATTTCCAACACATGGATGAGAATGTGTTACTCCAATCATCATCCCGTCATCACACCCTATATGGTGACTCCTAGAAACTGAAATTTGAAATCCCTATGCTTTATTTTCGCTTATGGTCATAGGATAAGATAAATTAAAATATTACTAGAATCAAAGCTAAATGGTTAACTTAGCCTCCTAAAGATATAAGTGTATGAAAATTTTAAGTTAATCCTTTTAAATAGAAGGAAATTAATTTATTAATTTTTATATTAAAAGTCTTTTTCATCATTCAATTAATCATTTGATGAATCAAAGATATCTATTTTATAATGTTGATAAAAGTATTGATGTGACATATTAAATGTGAAGTAATATCTTATTTATTATGTCATGAGATGTTAATGTCATTATGATAACTTTATTTTGGTCTATAGTGACGAAGATGCAGTGTGACAAATAATTAAGATATTATTTGATACTTAACATGTTATATTAGTACTCTTATCGACGATAAGAAATATACATTCATCTACTTATATACATGAGGACTAACGTGAATGACGAAAGAGATTTTAAAAGATTTTTTTATATTAATTTGCTTACCTTTAGAGGCTAATTAGTTAGAAATCTCTATGTGCTCTTAAAGACTAAGTTGACCATTTAGCCTAGAATTAATTTCAATAGTAGAATAGAATAAAAATATGATAAATTTTATATTATTTAATGGTTAATATTTAATGTTTGATACGAGAAAAATAGAAAATATATAATTTGTTAGATAATATATACATTATCTTTATGTTTGAGATATATAAATTAATGAGCTTAATAGTTATGCATCATTAGCCAATCACAAATTATTAGTTTGACTTTGAATATAACTATTGTAAAAGTTAACAAACTTATACTAAATTTGATAAATTATGATTGGATAATAACATATTATTATTTTACATTGTTAATACATAACCTATTTTATCTAAATTAAATAATACCATGATATGAAATGAAATATAGTTTAAATACACTTTTGACCACTCATTTTTTTTTTCAATTTGGTTTAAGTTTTTGAATTTTTGCTTTTAGTATTTAAACAATTTTTTTAAAGTTTTGTGTCCTATACTTTTCCTCTTTTAACAATTAATCCATTTGGTCAAATAGCATCATTAATTGATGATGTAATGGCCAATTGATAGTCCAATGACTTGTTACATCATCAAAAATTTGACAAAGTAATCACTCCTAATTTGTTTTATAATTTTAATCTTTTATTAATTAGTTTGACATCATTAACTAGTGTGAACATATGAGAGATTAAAAAAAACCTTTACAAAAAAGTTAATTAGTTGTGTAGTTTAATTTAGTATGTAGCATTATGAAATATATTAAGTTTTTGTTAATAATATATTGGCTTAATTCATTTTACCACATAAGTTTCATTATTTTGTAAATTTTATCACTCAAGTTTTTATTTTTGTGAATTTTATCATTTAAGTTTTCAATTTTTTTATATTTTATTGATAATGATGTTTCACTAAAAAAGTTGCAATTTTTATTTTGCAAACAACATTGTTTTGTTACTAACATAATTGTAAAATGTGCAAAAATATTCACGAAAAAACAAACTTGGGTGATAGAATGCACAACTATTAAAAACTTGAGCGGTAAATTTGCAAAAAAAAAATGTTGGATGATAAAATTTATAAAATAATGATAGTTGGATGATAAATTAAATACACAATTAAGCCTAATATATTTTTCACCATATGGATAAATGTTCAAAATTGTTTTTGAATAACATATCTCCCTGACAAGGTTCTTATATATGTAACCCTATTGGAACCCAAAAATAAATAAAGGAGATGGTACTAACAAGACAACAAATTGAAATCATGTAGGGGATTTATTAATCTTGTTATATTTCCTGATTTGTATCCATTTAAGCCATTGATTTGGGATTATATAATTTGATATTTTAGATTAAAAGTGAGTGTTTAAGTTAATTTTACATAAGATTGTATGGAATGTATTTAGTTTTTCATTGTACAGGTACGTTAAAATCATTTTTTACATTAAAGTTTTCTTCTATAGAAATGATAAAGACACATTCTATATATATATATATATTTTCTAAATAGTTCTGTAAAAAAATAAAAACAAAAAACAATCCAGATTTTCTAAATAAAAAACAAATCATGTTTTCAATGTCTTCAGAACTAACCATGATCAATGTTCCGTTCTCAACTTTTGAGGACCCAGAAATGTTTTTCATCAGAATTGAGAATTAACAACATCATGTAAATCATGAAAGCCACCCTTTGCAATGAAACGTCCTTGCTCCATATATGCTTGTTTTGTGTAGTTCAAATTAATGTCAGCTAGCAGAATGTTCTCACTAGGGACAGCAGAGCTGCACCACAGAGTTACTCCATACATGGTATTGTAAAAAGTGCCACTAATGTTCTCGAAGCTCACGTCTTCAAGCTTCACTTGAGATGGCTAATTAAACAAAATAGAAGAGAATCGTTAGTAGAACTATTAATACATAAGCTTCTGGTGTATATGCTTCAGTTGCACAAAGATTGAAATCACATGTCTCCATTTTTTTGTTTCATTCATGTTATTCCAATTGAAAAATGACACACTTTTAAAAAGTAATATTTTTCCTCTTCGACCATTTTTATTGAGGTGTTATTTTTTAGCACATAGACATTTTTGGTATTTCTTTTATATGTAAGAATAAAAAACAAGTATCAGAATATTTACAATAATAATTCATGTAGGTAAGCTAGACTCTTAGGCAGACATTTTGGGTATTGTTCTCTAACCAAAATTTAAATTTCACATCAATAATTTTTACTGAACTTTAATGTAAATTTTTATTATATGAACTATTCAGACGAAACTTTAATTTTGATCAAAGAACAATACAAGAAGCACATAAGAGATTACATTTATATGATATCTTGTCCTATTTTTTGGTACAACATACTTTTATTTCTTTGAAGGGACAGAGAGAAGACAAAAAATAAGGCAAGTGATCTGAGTTCACACATGCATGCACTTTTTTTTAGTTAACTAGTGCATACGTGGTTACTTTTGCAAATGACGTGGACCACAGTGTACAAATGACACAGATATGTTGGTGCTGCCAGGTTCAATGGCGACACAGTCATCACCAACTCCCATTGTTGAGGAAGTGATAATAATGTTATTGGAATCACTAATGGTAATTCGATCAGTGTTTGGGCTAGTCGCCTAGTCCCAGGTGAATGAATGTTGAAACCAGAGAAATCAATTGGAAAAAGCCCAAGCCCGCTTAAGGAAAGTCGAAACGGAAGCAGATCGGTTTCGGGTGAATGGCTATTCTGACTCCTTCACCCAATCTGAGAAGTTGAGAGCCTGCATCTGTTGAGTATGACGGGCTAATGGGCAGAGTAGCCAAATGCCAGATGCCCAGGGGCAGCCCTTCAAAAATATATTTCTCACAGATCCATTTGAAACATTGAGGAATTTCAAAGCCTGCATGAATCAAACAAGGTAGATATGTTTCACTTAAGGACAATAAACTCTTCAAAATACATTCTAAAAATTGTCTCTAGTGAACCTTAATTTTTATTAGAGCATTTGAGTTATTGAATTTTAAGACTTACAGTAGGGAAATTGTGGCATTTCATGACCCTGCAGCAACCAGCTTTTGACCAGGATTCTTGACCTTGAGCATCCAAAGTTGCCTTACTATTGAGTCCAGTGAGATTGAAGCCATTCAAGTTCTTAAACACAGCCCATTCAGGGGTGGGGAAGTCATTGAGGCTGATTGGAGCCTTCAAAGTTCCCATTATCTCTATCTTTGGGGACCCATTATTGTGGCAGGGCCCTGAAAATGAGACTGGACCAAGAAAGCATGTTCCTTTTGGGACAAAGAAAGTTGAGGATCCTGTATGAGAGCATGCATCCTCCCATGCTGCCAAGAATGCCTAGCAACATTATATTGTAAGTTGTTAGCTATTTTGCCTCAATTTTACATTACCATATAAGCATATAGTACTAACTACTAAATAATTTGTTATAATCAAAGTTTTAAAAAATGTCCGCGACTGCGATTTTGATTGCAACGAGGTCTCCGTGACCACAATGAGGGCCGCATAATTTTCTGCAATATCAAGAACCACGATAAAACTGCAACTGTGACCGCAATTTAAACATTGATTATAATAAAATGAGAATCAATATTTTTGTTTATCTACAGACTACAGTGACTAATGTCTAAATAGAAAACTGAAAGAGGCTTCCTAGCCTGCATCTCTGACAAATTTCAAAAGATCCTCAGTTTTAAATATTATAATCACATTTCTGACATGACTTCTCCAACTTCCTAACCAGAGTAAGTATTTGTATTTCTACATGAAAGTGTGAAAGGGCATGATTCTTAAATAGATAAAACTTAAGATAAGTGAAACTGAAAACCAATTTAAAGAAATCACCCGGAAATACAAAATAGATCGCTAAGTCCTTTATAATAATTTGTCCCAACTAGGAACTATTTAGATAAGCTTTGTCCTTAAATCCCTAGTGATACTGATTCCATAACATAGAACATGATGTTTACTTGCTTCTAGCTACACTAGTTTTATTCTACATTGGTAAAATGCATAAATAGTCATAAGAAGTTACAAATCCTGCAAAGTTATCCTACATCACTGAGTTCTTAGATGCAAGTCAAGAGCTTACAGAGCTAGAATCTGTCCTCCCAACAGCCACTGCTCCATAACGAGTCACATCGAAATAGTCTAATAGCGTCGAATATAACTCAATGTATACAGCTGAGCCATCAGAAGGGTTATTATCTAGTGAAGGTGGTTCAGCTGAATCAGCAGGAGAAATTTCCTCTGGGGCAGGATAATCAGCTAGAGGTTCTGGAGCTAAAACGGTTGAATCCCTGGCAAAAGCCATGCCAATTTCAGAACTAACTATATAAACAACTGGTATACTCAAAGCTTAATGCTAGTATATTCTTCATTTTTGGCACAGATCCTGAAAGTATGCTTAACTCCTAGTCTCCTAGTACTATTATTAGCACTTTTGCATGGGACTGACCCTTTTTAATATGTTTAGTTTATAATCTTAAGTTGCTTGGATTATGCTGAACTTAATCTTGTTATATGCTAAATGTTGAGTTTTTCTTTCAAATTGTAACGGTTTGACACATTCATAAGCCTTTATGTTGTCATATTTTTCATTTAGGACTACGCAAGTTTTAGAAACAGATCTTGCATGGTAATGGTGCACAGTTAATTGGTGCCTGACTACTTGAAAGGGGTATTCTACGACAAGGAAACATGACAAGGAAAACGACCTGATATAGAGTCAAGGAAACAGCCATAGTCTTATATTAATTATGATTTATGACATGAAGCCAGTAACAATATCTAAGCACTTTGAAACGTCCAATTCTAATTTAAAATTCTGCAAGAACTTGTGACAAAATAAATCCTAAGCACAAGCAATAAAGTTATTTGATTGTACTCACACAGTTAAGGTATTAAAGTATGACATTTATTTTAATAAAAAAAAAAGGTAAGGCACTTCTATAAGTAGGTTTTACTGTTATTTAAAGATGGCTGTTACTTGTTCATCCCTAAAAGAATCCAGCATTTATTTCCTTATATTAAAATGTTTTCTTGAAAGGCAGCCTCTGAGGAAATGAGTCCAAGAACTTTTTTCTTCAGAGCATCAGCACAGCCTAATAAGCAGATATTTATGAGAGGAAAATTGTGGTTTCTTAGTCATTTAAATGGCATTGAAGGAGGACAGAGATTTCCACAATATCTTCAATGTGAAGCGACCTTGATTTTTTAAAGTAACAAAAAGTTTAACGCCTCTGGATGGAGAAGTTAATGTAATATATAACTGAAATATTTTTTTGTTAAGGTATTACATGTATAAAGTATTTAATGGCTTTATGGATGATTAATTTGTTAGAAAATTTGATTGGCTTTTTCTAGTTGAATCTCTGTTCTCAATTATAATTTTTTCATCTACAAAATTTAAATCGAAGTCCTTAAAAAAATGTGAGCCCATATTTTGCAATGTTTGATTGATTGGATAAAACAAATAACCCATGAAAAATACTCGCTTGGTTGGGACTTTTTGCTGAAAAGTCTCGGGGATTTAACACCCCTTAATGAAATATGGCTTTAGGGTGTATGTTTTTTTTTTTTTTTTTTGACTTACACTTTTTACACTCTACTTTGTTTAAAAAATTTCTATTCTATTTCCATCTTTTCTATTTTCTTCCTCTGAACCAAATACACCCTTATTATTTCCTTTCTTCCTTCTTGGACCGCTAGTGAGACCCCTTGAGCACCACTCTAGTAGTGAGCCTCTCCTATGCCCCTAGCAAGGTCTAATACCACAAAAAAAAAAAAAATGGATACATCAATAGTTTTCTTTTGGTCTGTGCTGGATACATCAATATATAGTAATAACGAACGTTCTACTGTAACCACTTTGAAAAAAGAAAAAGTTGTAACTTGGTTGATCATTGTCATCTATTGCTTCATACTTTATAACATAAAAGAACTGGAATGGAAAACTACTTCATAATTAGATTGGTAAACATTAGCAGCAAGTTACAACATGAAGTCTTCACTCTCTGGTATTTTGTGATAAAATTAATAACCAAGAAGGACATACTCTGAAATTTACTCCTCTCAGCCAGTTAATATACACGAATTCCAGACCCAACTGTTTGAAACAACACACAACCTCTCTAGATTCACTCTAAGAAGATGTGGCGGCAGTTCAGTGGCTGGTATGAAGGGAAATGCTTATATTTACACTTTGAGTGCATACTACATAAGGCTAGAAAAAGTACTTAATTCACTTATTTTATATATAATTTATGGTTTTTCTATATACAGAAAACTAGGCATGGAAGTTGATTCAATTGGTTCAAATTGTTGTTCAAGAGGAGAGATTGAAAATCAGTCAGCAAGTGAACTAAAGGGTTGAAGTAGGTTTGGCTTCAGCTAGTTAATTGGGATTCAAAATCATCCTTGAAAACCTTTTCCCCTACTCCTGTATATATATGCCACATGTTTTCCTCATTAGGTCTGATTGTCCAAAACATTACTTTCCCTCCCCTCTTTATTGCCAGAGCTGCAAAATGCATGAAATTTCAAGTACTTATAGGCAAGCTGCTGGTCTTTGAACACCCTCATAGACTGGTTTAATATTGGCACATCTAGAACCCGACGGCTTGGGTCCAAGGTTCAGGTTTATGTTCTTAAGTTTAACACCTTGGCATGGAAACTGCTTGCTACACCTTAAATCCACTGCAATTGGTGAAAGTGTGGTTCCCCTTATGTTTGAAAAAACAACATCTTTTATCTTTACAAGTGAAGGCTGCATGGAAATAAATGAATGTAGCAGGGTTATTGTGTGTGATAACTTCAGTATAGTACAATTTTTGCTGGATTAAAAAGAGAAAAAAAAATGAAGTAAACCTTCTTTTGGCAGTTTGCTGGTTCGCATTCATACTCTTGGTCAATGATGATAGGATTTTTAACATTTTCCATGACAATGTCACTGAAGGTGATAGCTGATGCTGAACCTGGATACTTATCTGGCCATGTCTTGATTCTGAGGCCATTGGTTGTGCCAACCAATGTGCAGTTCTTGACGCGAACGTCTTTCACTTCTAGCTCATCCGCATACTTTCCAAGACTTCCAATACTGTCATGCACAAAAAAAGGAACACAGCAAATTGTAGTCTTAAAATAACCATCATATATATATATATATATATATATATATATATATATATATATATATATATATATATATATATATATATACCACCACTACAAATCTAACCAACTGTTTATTTACTTATCGTTCATTAAAGTCAGGATTAAAACCCATAATTATGTTTTTATGGATCACTCAATTTTCATAAAAGTTAAATTAACTAGAACTATTGAACTATATATGATCCAGTAATGGACATTCTGAGTTTAATGCATTGATAAATATGAACTAATGGAGTGGAAAACAATCTTTTTTAATCATTTGTGAATCAATATAGCCAGGAATTTAGCATTACCTAATACCGTGTCCAGGGCCACATTTCAGTTTGTTGATAGTAATATTGTTGACTCCTTGAATCATGGAAACACAATCATCTCCAGTTTCAATGGTATTTTTAGATAATTTAACATCGACGGAGTTGCTAATATGAATTCCATCGGTGTTGGGGCTGGTAGCTGGTGCCGTGAGCTTAAGTAATCGGAGTCTGATGTTAGCACAGTTAGTGACAAAAAAATGAAAGCCTTTGGGGTTTACGGATTTGATGTTCTGTATAATTCCATTCCTGACTTTGTGGAAATAAATACTCTGCATTACCAAACATTCAAAGTTCACAATCACATAGTGCTAAACCGTATCCACATGTTGTTGATTAATTCTGCAGTTCAAAATAAAAAATTAAGAGAAAACACACCCTCTAGGGTTCTCTTTTTGACACTTTCTCTATTGTCCTCGATTATTTAGAAATTTGTTTTTAATTTCTATAAAAATTTATTAGTATGTCTTTTTCTCTACATTTAACGAAAGTTATGTGGTTTTAGTTTCTCATCAGGACTAAGTAGGTGTTTCTGTTAAAATGTAGGGACTAAACACATGAAATTTTTATAATGACAAGACATTTTGAAATTCTTTGAGAGACTAAAAATATATTTTACTCGATTAAAATTCATGTTAGTCCAATGGAACATGTAGGTCTCATTTCTCATTTAGTGGATCTAATTTTCAAATTGGTGGGATTCACATGAATTTCAATGGATACAAGAGAGATAGTGTATTGGAAAGAGAGTATCAAAGAATGTGTTGTGTTCACAAGTTAAATAGATATTGACTTACACTAGGATTTCTGACGCAAGTGTCGGTTTGGTCTGCTTCACAGTTCTCAGTTGTTGCCCATGATTCCTTACCCATGCCATCAAAAGTACCACCACCAATAAGCTTTACACCATCCAGGTCCTCAAATATGAGCCATTCACCATTCACATACTCACTGATATCTGTTGTGGCCACAACAGTGCCTACAACTTGGATTGTTATGGGCCCTGGAGTCAAACATGGCCCTGCGAAAAACATTGTCGAAACCACGAATCTTCCCTGAGGGATCAGAAGCCTGGCTTGCACATTGGACTTGCATGTTGCTCTCCATGCATCCATGAAAGCCTGCAGGTACAATTAACCAGCATCAAATTAGTGATCATTTTTCCCCCTAAGGATTTTGTTTTGTATTAGCAATTTTGAGTTTGATTCATTGTCCTTGTGGTTTCCTATGATCACTTCCTACAGACTACAGTACTTGCAGCAGCTTGTGAATGATATTTAGGCCAACAATTTAATTAAACACTTATTTTAATTTAATGAGAACTTATTTATACGTTCAAGTATAAATTTCGTGTAAATAATTCCAAAAGTTTCCTTAATTAATCCCAAATTCAAAGCTAGAAGTGCTCTAGGATGCCATGGACAGATTTTTATGAAAAGTGAATATCCCCTGACCAGATGTTGTATATCAATACGTGGTGATTCTACATCATATAGATACGTAGAATGGTACAGAACCTAAAGTATGATGTCTAAATTCATCCAATATTTCACCATTAATGACCAAAATTTAAATTTGACTTTCAATCTACTTCAATGTAGTAAAATTTTCCCAATAAGTATCTTTTTTCAAAATCAGTTTTGTTGGAAACATGATTGAACACTAAATACGAATACTTCTCTCAACATGATTGAACCTTGCTTCATCGCATAATAAAGATTTCACCTCTCCCGATGATTTTACATCTTGTTAAAACCAGTTTGATCATATTATCTTGAATAAATTATACAAATCTTTGTATTTTTTTTAAGGTTTAGACTAACCTTTTTTTAGGGGACTCTGATCAATGTAAGGTTTTTTAATAACTAAGGAATTAGTATAGAAATAGATAAAGACACAAGGTGTTAGTGTAATTTTGTGATGCTTATATTAAAATCTTGTAAGGAATGAAATAAAAGATGATCTTTTATGTAGTGGGGAAATCACTCCCCGCCCACTATTTTTTTTTTATGGGTATATAGGAATGACAATGAGTAGGACTCTATAATACATGTTCTCATACCTGTGTCTAAAAAAAAAGTCCGTACCCTATCTCATATCCGCACAGGTAGCAATTTTAATTCCCATCTGCATACCCGTTGGATACCTATATATCTATATTCACACTTGCGACCCGCACTTTACTTATGTATGAAGTTAATAAATCAATACAAATATATTAATAAGAAAAATGACTAAAATTGAAAGTTTACTCTTAAGTAATCAAAAGATAACATTAAAAACATTTACACATAATACTATACTTGTTCCTATATATAAGAAATAATTACTTAATTCATTAAGACTAGTATAAGTGGTTAGATTAGTTAATTTGCATGTCATAAATTTTAATTTTATTCTGACACTACCCATGATATTAAATGGTTTAAAATGTGATTATTTTCAAAGATAATTTTTAATCAATGAGTATACATTATTTTGTTGATAGCTTAATCAATACACAGACTTCCATGTAGAAATGAGTGCATAACATTACTCATAATTAATGAGGGATAAAAAGGAAATTTAACAATAAAATGGTCTTATGTTTATTATAATTAGGACTAAAAAAATATTGTCTTTTATTTCTTATATATAAAACTAGAGATAATATTGAAATCAAACAAACACAATATTGATTCATCCAAACTTAAGTCATAAATAAACAACATTATAAACATAAATCATTAAATAAATATGAATCTACACTATTAATTTGAAGTATTAAACTATACAAAATATCGATTAACATTGGAAGATAATCTTAAAAGAATTTGTGAACAAATTTATTAATTTATATATAAAAATAAATAATAGTTCAATATTTTTAAATAGAACGTGAATCAAGTTTATACATATACTATATGTTAGACTGTTACTGTTAATCAAGATTAGGAAAATATAAATACTTTTTTTTTTATAGAAGAGTATATTATGTAGAATATAAATTATTTAATTAAATAACATATTTTAATTACATTATACACGCCCCCATCGTTTAAAAAAATGCGGATAAATACCTGTTTCCATCTATAACTTCAATAAGCAGGTAATTTCTCTCCTCGTTTACGGATAGAATCCGGGTCCATCTTTATGGGTATAGGTAATTTTTCACACATGACATCTTCAATAATAATAATAATAGTTTTTTTTTTTTTTAATTTTTAAAGTTTAAACCTACGAAATATTTTGTTACATTCTTTAACTATGTCTCTTTCTAAACCCAGGCCTACCAATTGTAAAATATTTAGTCAAGCTTGACCATTGAATGGGACTAGAGTCCCACGTAGAAAGTATCATATTCTCGTGTAGGATTTGAAAGATCTTGGACTTTCGAAATACAATGGTTAGCTGTTATAGCGTGGTCCTCCTAAAAATAGCATTGTAGTATTCTTCTTCCAAGAATAATCAAAAGACAAAAGCAGAGCTAATTGTTATTGTAAAACATGGTGAAATATTAGGTTTTAATTGCAAGGTATGGTAATTCTACCAAGCTTCTTATCAAATTATATGATCATATTTTACCAATGCTCAAGAAAAAAATTGTCAATGTTAGTATATTTCACATTCTTATTAGGGAGAAGAAAAAGACAATCTATAAACATTCTTAATGTTTATTCAGAGCAGAATTTGGGCCAATGCTAAATTTTAAACCAAAGCAAAATCACCATGATTGAACAAAAGATATAATAATTCCATAAACTACCTGAGTGCAATCAAACTTGCCATCAGGTTTGGCTCCAAAACTCATGACATTAACTATCTTCTCTCCAGGAGCAATTTTATCCTTAGCTACATTTCTACCCTTGTAGATATCAGGACTAGCAACTGGCTTTGTTCTTGCTATAGCATCCACGTGATAAGCCAGAGCAAAGAACATAATTAGAACACCAATTCTCTTCGTAGTGGCCATTGCACCTTAATTCCCTATATATCTCTATTTAATTTTCTTGTTTTTTTTTTCAATTTTTTTTTTGTTTCAGCTAGAGGCCTCCTTGGGAGGCTAGGAGAAAAAAAAGTTGTGAAAAATGAAAAAAATGATTCTTCTTTGTTTGGCTCTGTATTTCATACCATGGTTTTGGTTAAACAAATGGTTACCATTGGTTTCTATTTATGAGCATCGATATCCGCGGAGAATGTTAGCTTTTGTAGTTAATTAAGTTGGTTAATTTGAAATTCGTGATTCTCTCTGTTCATTTTTAACTCCTAAATTCTGGCTCTGCCTATTACCCGTCCAAAGCAGACTATATTTTCTCTAGCTGCACATTACAATAGTAGCACTCAAAAAAAGAAAGAAAGAAAGAAAGACAACTTTTGTTCCTCCATTCACAGTTTGGGTGGAAAAAATATGCTCTCACCACAATCCCTGAAATATTCTTTCAGTGGCCACTCAAACTAATAAAGAATATTTCGTTAATCAGTCTGATCTGTCTCTAATTACAAGTTTTACAGCCACCGCTTTGCAAAATTTGAGAGTAAATATTGGCAATTAACTTCGCCCACAGAAATTTTTCTAATTTTGTAATTTAGTTTATGAATTTACCTTAGGCGTGGGAGTTAGCTCCTATATTTATAAAATATTTATCGATCGCATTAGATTTTCTTGTATATTAAGGACTAATACGAGCTTAGTAAATTTAAGTACCCAAGGAGTAAATGCAAGTGAAAGATGATTTTATTGATATAAGTTACCAATTTACTCGATGATTTTATATTCACACTGCAATTTTTTTGTACTTACCGATTTATGAAGCGTAAACATAACCATACAAATTAAGACTTACCTGAATTTTTGTTTTACCATGCATACAAATGAACTTTGGAAATTCAAGTGTCTCAGACTTGTGTATAATAAGAGTCAAGTAGATTTATAGCACGTTATATATAATAACTCAAGAGAGAAAGTATATAGTATAAATAAAACAACTTTTAGTAATCATATTTTAAACCCATGTCCATGATTACTCACTCATTTCTGCTACACATTTAAGAGGCAATAAGATCACGAGAACAAAACTTCTTGATGGATAGTATTAGTAATATATCATCTTTGTACTTAACAAAGAAACCTAAGCCATAGAAAGAGCCTAATTAATAACTCTTTGAAGCTGCAGAAGACCTTCCTGTTTGTCTTCGAGCTAAAGCATACATAAGTGTTTTTGTATAGTACAAGTGGTACGTACTAGACATCGTATGCTAAGACATTCAAGAGCTAGAAGACATCTAATTAAAGTTTATAACAAAAAGGAAAAAAAAAACTGCTAAATATTTCTTAGTAGAACTACAATATTAAAGTATTAATAATCACTGCCCAACCAAACCTTTCATCTGAAGCTCCGTTCTCTTTTCTGATATGAATCTTGAAGCAGCTTCATTGCACTTGACATCTTCTACATGCATGTGAACCACCTTGGTAGCACCATAAGTTGGATAAAATTTGTATTGGCAGAGATTTTGATGAGTGGCTGGAGGGTTACCATTACCAAAACTCTTTTGCCTGCCAAAAAGCTTTTCTATTTCAAACCCAAATTTTGCAAAATCTGCTTGTGGTGCCATTTCTGATCAACTACACAAGAAAATGAAGCAATTAAAGAAAGAACTAATTAAGGAAGTGCTCTCTATGTTTTGAGTATAAAATTTGAGGGGCAAGGGTTTATATATATATAATCCATTAGTTAATATGTAATAATGTCAAGCACTGCATCTTTGCTCCAATAGGGATCGAATCTGTTGGAATAGTAAATTTTAGAGCATCAAAGAAGGTGGCAGTAGACGTGGTTAAACCTACATCAAATGATTTGTGATTGATTTTTTTTTTTTTTTTTTAGATTATTCTTTTCGGCTAGTAAGAGAGTTAACCTCTTGAAATATTGTCAGATGCCAAATATATATTTCTGAGATTGAAAGCAAAATTATATTTAGAGTAAATATCCAAATTCGTTCATGAAAATATATTTCGCTGACATATCATTTTTGAAAAATGAAATACTATTTTTTTTCCTAAATGTGTAAAAATGCTAACACGTCCTACCATTAGTTTAGTCAAGTCTAATGTTTTTGTTGATGTGACAAGTAAAGACTCAAATATTATGAGAAAAGATTGTCAAATGAATAGTTGATTCAACATGACCAATATGTTATTAAAATGTCGATAAATTAATTTTTCATTTTTGGAATTTATTTTCTGCTTTATTTTCTTATATTTTTTCTTCCATTTTTCTCCTTTTGGACCATCGCCAGCCACCATAAAAAATATTTTTGACAATCTTTCTCTCTCTTTCTCTCCTAATTTTTTGATTTCCTTCTCATACAAATTTCATTTCCAAATCAGATATACAAATTCAACTGTCCCACCTTCTATTTTTTCTTTTTATATTTTTTATGAATAGGTATTAGAAAAAATAATTCTGGGTGAATTGAAAGTTTGAAGCATTTAAGCCTCAAGATTTCCTCCATACATTTACGTTCCCGGTGGTTATAATATTATTGCCCATATGATGAATTTGAAACCCACTACTCCACCAAGAACCGTTGCTGCTCCACGGCTCTGTTAAATAACGTTGAGTTTGTTTTTTATTTAGTTGAAATAAGTCAAAGTTAATGTTGATGTGTTTGTTACAAGTTTGTTCCTAGTTGGTAGGGATTAGCTTTGCTGTTTACATGAAATGATCCTAATCTATAGGAGTTAGTGGTTAGTGGGTTTATTGTGTTGCTATTTTTATGAGCTTTTACCGTTTGTACTTAGCCTATATAATGGCTGATTGGTTAATTGAATTTATGCCATTACCGTATTTTTTCTTGAGTGGTTATCTTTCTTTAAACAATTGTTGCTTTCCCTTTTACAATAGCAGTACACTGTTGCTCTCTTGTAACAGTGGTATCAGAGCTTGAGAGCAAACACGTGAGAAAAGAGGGTCAAGATAAGATTCCTTTGCAGCAGCAAAAATGGCTTCAGAAACCTTTGTTCAACCTGCTATTCCACGCTTTGATGGTCATTATGACCATTGGAGCATGCTCATGGAAAATTTTTTACGGTCAAAGGAGTATTGGTCGGTCGTTGTATCTGGGATTGAAGAGCCGCTCGCAGATGCAACTTTGTCAGATGCCCAGAATGCAGATCTAGAAGCTAGAAAGCTGAAGGATTTAAAGGCAAAAAATTATCTCTTTCAGGCAATTGACCGACCCATCCTGGAAACCATTCTTTGCAAAGAAACTTCCAAGGATATCTGGGATTCTATGAAGAAGAAATATGAAGGGTCTGTAAGGATGAAGCGTGCACAACTTCAAGCCTTGAGACGGGATTTTGAGACTCTAGCAATGAAGGATGGCGAATCTGTCACAAACTATTTTGCCAGAACATTGGAGATCAGCAACAAGATGCGTTTTCATGGCGAGAAGGTGACCGATGTCATCATTGTTGAAAAGATCTTGCGCTCCCTGTCGCCAAAGTTCAATTATGTTGTATGCTCTATTGAAGAGTCAAAAGACATTGATGCATTCTCTCTCGATGAATTGCAAAGCTCCTTATTGGTGCATGAACAAAAGATGACCAGAAGTTCAACAATGGAGGAGCAAGCATTGAAGGCCTCTACCAATTCTCACTCCAGCAATTTCAAAGGAAGGGGTAGAGGTAGAGGTAGAGGACGAGGAGATCGAGGAAATAGAGATTTCAGTAGGAACTCTAAACCCCAACATGATCAATCTCGCGGCAAAGGCAAAGCACGAGATTTTGACAAATCTGGGATAGAGT
>PYAF01000449.1:226670-238540 GCA_007407185.1 Glycine tomentella
ATCATAATAATCATAGTAATTACAATTATTATAATTTAAAAAAGAAATTACAATTATTATTATTATTTCAAATAAATTTATTGAATAGACCTCTTGAGAATGTCACATGTATACTTTTTTTTTAATAAAACATTAATGTTTTTCTATGTATAT
The DNA here is from genome assembly GCA_007407185.1 of Glycine tomentella. Lineage (NCBI taxonomy): Eukaryota > Viridiplantae > Streptophyta > Magnoliopsida > Fabales > Fabaceae > Glycine > Glycine tomentella. Next base: position 226,824 of record PYAF01000449.1, read on the forward strand.
AGTATAGATTTCGGTTTTCACTTTTTTTAAACGAAGTTCACGTTTCCAAAAAGATTTGAAAAAGATTTCTATGGAATGCCAACCAAAAACAAAAGACAACATGCAATTTAATTTTACCCATTGAGCCAATCTAAGTTTTAACTCCAGTTTTTTTCATTGTTATCTTAAAATTAAGTGCATGTCCATTTAGTACTTTGACCTTACAGTTTATTGAGAGAAGTTAAAGATATATCGTTGTACGAAACTATATTCTTACATTATCAATCAATCTTTACAATATAATTAATCAATTTTTTTTATCCCACAGATAAAAAAAATTCTTTAGAATATTATTAGTCTAAAGATGTTGTATTGATGGAATTAGTAACAATTAAGAGACGATAGTAATGGATATTAATTCTTGTATCGAAAGCTAAAACAATAGTAATGGGATAATGGTATATATTGGGATGTCATAGTTCGGTACCTTAACATTATCAAGTGGTCATATGCATGCATCTCGATGAAATGATGCCTGATACGATAAGAAAAATGCTATATGGTACGAATAACTGGAACGAAATAGTGCATGAACACACCTGTGTGATTTATGTTCAATTTCATGATTTTTTTTTATTTTACTAAAAAAAATCTACTGATTTTGTCTGAATTCGTACGTAAATCCTCCATAAGGGATAATGTTGCTTGTATGGTAAAAAGTAAAGTTTTCAACGAATTTATTTCTCGTGTGATAAGCAATGGTTTTCTCTTTTTATATCCTCGATCCTCTCTCCCTCCAACATTCACGCTGTATTTATAAACTTGAAAAAATCGCTTTTTCTTTTAAATATTATTTCAGTTTTCACTTTCCTTGAAACGGAATCACGTTTCCAAAAATATCTGAAAACAATAATATTATTTCTATGGATTGCCAACACAACACACACACAGAAAAAAAAAAAAAAAAAGCAGCAACAACATGCAATATTCTAACTATACCCGCTGAGCCAATATCTAAGCTGTACCTCCACTATCCAATATTAAAATTATGTGCCAGCCCAATGATAATTTTGGTTAAATTATTTTTAAATTATTTGATAATGATTAAATAAATCTTTGATTTTTTTAAATTTAATTCTTGAACTTGTATTTATTTTTTAATTAAATCCTTTCGTTTAACTTTTTGTTACAAAAACTTAATCAACTACAAATATCTAATCAAAAGTGTAGTCAAGGATCTAATATATGTTTCTAAAGTGTATTGGAAGCACAACTCTCACAAGTGACTTATTTGTTATTACAACACGTTCTAAAATTGACTACAGGTTTTATTAAGTGTTTGCGTTTAGTTTTCCATGATGATAATTAGATGAAAGGGTTTAATTAAAAAATTATATAATTTCAAGAACTCAATTGAAAAAATCAATAAAATAACTTAGTTAAAAATTACCAAAAAACTCAGACGCATACAAGATAATTTAACTTATAATTTCCCAGATATATTTAATTTTTATATTGTCAATCAATTCTGAATATGATTTTAAATTAGTTATTACAAAAATTAACAATCTTATTTATTTACATATAATAATATGTGACTGAATGAAAATATAAAAATTATATCATTAGTTTATTTTATTAAAGTAATTGTTGTCATATCTATATCCCATCATAGAATAATTGTTGCATGCCACACTTATTTATTTAGCTGTTATAATTGAATTAATTATCTACATATATAATCTAAAATTAAGATATCTTAACCATATAAATAAAATAGAACGTGGCGTGTTATCTACAAATTGTGTAATGTAGAATTGTTAATTATCTCATATGACAATATCAATATATTCTGATTAGGCTACAAAATCTTGTGACAGATTTCGTGAAATGCAATTCGCATGAATTAAGTTGTTTAAAATTTCGTGATAAATTTCTTAATAAGTGTAAAATATGTCTTTTTGTTTACAATCGAGATAGAAGGAAATAAACAATTTTGTGGAGGAGCATCAGTATATAGCTAACAATCAAACACACTTCTTGAAAACAAGGGTGCAGTCGTACAGATTGGTGGATATATATGATAGATATAAGAACTCTTAGTAGATTACAAGCATAACACACTACTACATAGCTAATATAACATCTTAGCATGAAGGACCCTTATATAGTATGGTCTTCATTACAATATAGCTAAAGACAAACGTAGATACACAAGAGGGTCTAGTTGATCAAAGACCCTAGTGTGCAGCCGTTTAGTACACATAAAATTTATATCTCTTGGTTTGGTACATAAATTTATCTCTTAGCTTCAAGGTTTGAAGGCTTGGATGAACTTACCCCAACGGTTCTTTGGCTTAGTCTTGGGGTAATAATTCACAACCATAATTCCACCAAACTTAGAAGCTGCCTCTTTGCTATTGATAACGACTGGCTCTTCCTTGTGATTTTGGTGGGTGGCTTGAACTCCCCAACGTCCTTGCCTCTGCTTGCTTACGTTAGCTGGCCTTCTGATTGGTGCACCATAGAACCTGTCTATGAGATCAAACCCTTCCAATCCTATTTTAACAAGATCTTGTTGAGGTGCCATATATGTCACAAGTGACTATATATGGGATTATGCAAACGAATTGATATGATTTGCTTTGTGGTTTCTTGATTGAAATTAACAAACATGAGTCCCATTTATAGGCAAGGCAAATGTGGTTCTTTACCTAACAAGTGCCACACTTGGACCCACATGTCACATGTACTTTGTTGCATATTTTTTAAGTAGTGATTCCCTTGTAGTACATTGAAACATTGGTTAATCGTATTAGCTAGTGTAGAGATACACTCATAGTGCATACAATACATGCATGTGTCACTACAAATATTAGTGTGGTTTAATTAATTGCAGGAACAGCTTAATTAATTTGTTTCTTACTAGCCTCCAGCCCCTTTTTATTAAAAGGAGATAGGTGTTAGTGTTTCATCCTATGGCTGGGGGGAGGGAACTGGAAAGAATGGTCGGATGCCCCATTATCTACGTATCTAGGTATTTAATACTTTGCGTTTTGCAAAGGCTATGTAGTATGAGGCATTCAGCAGGTTGGTAAGAATATTGGGCCTACCCGTCCATTTAAACAAAAACTAAACGAAATATCATGAGGCATATATGAGATACACCATATATATCTATTCTCATATCACTGATGATTAAGTTTTTTTTAAGGGTTTGGTTGGCAAAATCAATATATATATATATATATATATATATATATATATTAATAGAATAAGAACCTGGTACAGTAGTAGCAAGTTAAAAAAAAAAATTGTTCTGCTAACAGATGATGCTAAAATACCCACATTACTTCACCGCCCACCGGCCAGGAATAATTACAAGACTATAAATATAAGGACGAAATTTACATATAGTAAACGGATCTAAAAATTTTATTTAGTGGAGAGAAGAAAATATTTTATAATAAAATGATTTAATTTTTTTATCTAACTTATTTTGCTAATTCAACGTGGTACTTTTATTATTTGCATGTTTAATTAGGTATTTTACTTTTAAATGTTCAATTAGGTATTTTTATTTTTTTAAATGGGTTTAATTTGGTCTTAAAACCAATTTAGGTTCTACTTATTAAAATTTTTGGAACAAATAAAAGAATAATAAGACTAAATTGAATCTATTTTATAAAATAAAAGACATAATTAAATCTTTTAAAAATAAAGGGTGAAATTGAATATTTTTAAAAAATTACATTGATTTAAGGAATAACAACAAACAGTGACAATTTATCATTTTCTCTATCTATTCGAATTGTGTCAACATATATTTTTATTTCATTAACTTACAATGTATTTAGTACTAAACATATAAAAATAGTAAAATTTAAAATAATAAAATTAATATAAGCACATTTTCTTTTTTATCTTATAATTTTTAATTATTTTAAAATATATATTATGAAGATAAGATTTATTTTTATAGAGACAAAAAATTCTTAAATATGATAAAAAAAATCTTGTAAGAACAATTACTCCCGAACTTCTAAGGTGCACCAGCCGGTGCATATAGTACCCTAGCTAGGTACTGTTTTTACTGTTAATCAATACAATCATAACACGTTTTATTTTTTCCACATCATCCAACTCTCACATAACACCGTCAATAGCTATTTTCTAAATCTTCTCTCCAACGTTGCCGCACTTGCGTCGCCACCCACACCAAATCACCCCGTTGATGTTAACTACATATCAACACACAACTTCTGCGTCTCCTTTGTTTGCAGCTGCCGCAACCTCAGCAAGGACTTGCGTTGGCCACCATGATCTGCACCAAGGGAGAGGGTGGCATCGACAACATCGAGATTGTTTACCAGGGTCATGAGCGACGTTAATTAGGATGATGTTGAAGGATGATAAAGGAGAAATTTTAAGATGACACCTTATCATAAGAACATATTGTTTTAAAATCCAAAGCAGTTTGAAATCGTCCCAATGCTTGCATATTTATTACCGCTTTTGTTGACTGATTTTTTGTTCACGATTCTCATCTGCTTTGTTGTCCTCTTTGTTGCAGCAGTAATAACAATAATAACAATACCCAGGTATTGTATGTAAGTTTTGTCCTAAATATAATATACCATCAAAAGGGGTCAAAGTGGTGACATTTTTTAATGAGGTAGCACTCAATATTATTACCACCCAGACTCAAGCATTAAATTTGTAACCACCAATAGCATCAATTTGACTCCCTCTTAACATACTCCCCACTGGCACTCAAATCCACTCAATCAATGTCCCTCCCACACATGCACGTAGCTGCAAGATAAGTACCCCAGCTTTTTCAAAATCACTATGAAGATGACCAAAGCACCACTAGAACCAATATTGACCCAACAACATATTCCTCCATCGAAACAAAGTCCAGCCTTAGATCCACAATCACAAATAAACACTACTCACCGAGATTGGCAAGCCATTAAGCGAATGAGTAGGAGAATTCCTTTGTTCCTGAAAGCTACCCCCACATGGTGAGGTGTATATTCTCCAATAATACCTCCTTGTCAAAAACTTGTTTACATATGCAACAGTTTCTATATGTATTTCCAAGTCGACCACACGCAAGCACACCAAAGCATCCTCCACCTAATGATATTGTGTCTGGAGATAAAGCTTACAAGGTGTTGTTGAAAATGGTCTCTTGGGTTATTTGGTTGAACAGAAGAGATATTCAACCGTTTAAACCAATGTTTCCATATTTCATCAACATATTTGCATGAGAAAAGAGTATGTCCAATTGATTCCACATGTTCCTGACAAAAAAAACACGAGTGTTCAAGTAAAGAAATATCTCTTCTTAGGAGGTTCTCTCTTGTGGGTAACTTAGCAAGCAAAACTCTCTACAATGTAAGGCCAGCCTTAGGTGGAATAGGAAGTTCCCACATATATAAGAGCTAGATCATCCTCCTCCTCCTCCTTAACACGCATATCATGTAGGCTAGCATAAGTTGAATTGATAGAGAAATTTTTGTTGGGTATGACTCATATTTCGCCTTCAGAAGATAAACCGCTCACGACTGATACTGCTATGGGCCTGATACCGTTGTGGGCCTGAGGTTTATTATTTGTAATTTGGGCTTGGGCCCATGAATAACTATGGTGCTTAAGGTTTTAAGCCTATATATTTTCTTGTAATCCGAGTGTATTGTAACAAGTGTGTGAGGAGAATATAGAGAAAAGTTGGACATAGTTTGATAACGAATGTCGAATCGCTACAAAACAAATAAAACTACGCTAATTTTGTAGCACAAAATTAACTTAGGTTTACTTAGAGAAACGATAAATTTGGTTCTAACTTTAATTCATTGATTAACAACAAAGGGGACTTTTGTTGAACAGTTTGCAGACAATAAACAAAAAGTGCATAAACACAAACTAAAATTGAAGAAAAATGTAGGAACTGACAGAATTGATAAAAGATGTTGTAAATAGATTCAAGAATATCCTTTGTTCTAAGATAATGATCATATTATGAAGGTTAATTCAATGTCATTATAAGCAATTCAATCGAAATAACTTCTAAATCAATTGAAATCATAAACCATATTAAAATATCATTCAAACAATCTGTTATTAAAATTCAAAATTATGAAATGAATCCATAACCTAATCTGTTTTCAATTATAAACACATTCATAATCATGAAAATCGAATAGAGGATTGAAGAAAAAAATGATCATTCACACAAAAATTGAAATACCAAATCAGAACTCAAATTCTCCTTGCTTGGACTAGATTCTTAGATTGATTGATTGTTTAGCCTTCCATGATTATCATCAGTGGAAGAATCACAAAATTTGTGTAAGAAAATAGGAGAACAGAAATGAAATGAAGAATAAAATTGAAGAATAGTAAAGAACAATGAAGAACAATTGAGAGAAAAAGAGAGAAGGTATTTTAATTCTAAAAACTTGCATAATAAGCTAACAATTTTGTTTGTACTAAATGAAAAACTAACTAACTGCACTAATATACAGTGATTGAGTTAGTAGGAAATGATGGACCTTGATCAAGCCATGTAATCTAAATAATTATGCTAATTACATCAATCAAAGTCCAACTCGCAGCCCAAAGCTCAAGTGCATAGGTTCTGACTTCCAACTCTAAAAGGATCCTCAAAATGACAGAATTGACCTCGGCTTATTTATGACAAAATTGTAGCTTTTTCCTTATCTTTCTAAGGAATACTCATATGCTCCATTTGGAGTTCTGTAGAATCCTCTAAGTCCTGCACAAGGAAGATAGGTCAAATAAGTCAAAAATATGAAAAAATAAGCAATAATTATAAATTAAGCCCAATTATTTTCTAAGACAAAAACTGAGTTAAAGTGAGAAAATAAAAGTTTAAGAAAAGTCAAATAAGCTACGAATATTAAATTAGCTTGAGCATTAGTGCATCCATTTTTATCTTTTTCATCTCTGAAGCAACTTTCATCATTGTTTTCTTTGTTTTTCCTCGATTATTTTGTTTCTTAAAAAAATATTAAACTAAAAATACTCAATCACTCAGCCCTCACATGGTCATATATTCTAAACTACTTGTGTGATACTTAATCTCTTGGACATACCGACACAAACAATCAACATTAATGGTCAAGAATTAGCAAGACTTAAACAAGATTATTATATCCCTAGAAATAATCTCAATTATGTACTTGATTCATGTTCGGGTTTCAACAAGGCTCGTCAAAGCACAAGTCAATTCCTAAATTCATTTATAAGATGACCAATCAAATAAAAACATTAAGCACAAAAACAAATAAAAACTCAAGATGAAGTATTGAATTGATATAATTAAAGTAAAAGAAGGTTCATTCTTTCTGTAAGACCCTGACTTCTGGCGCAGACGGCGTGGGATGCCGCGCGGATAGCGCCAGAAGTCCCGATGAGAAAACCCTGTTGAGGGTGTGGCGCGGTTAGCGCCAGAGGTGGCGCGGATGGCGCTAGACTCTCTGGAATGTGGTGCCAGGGGCGCCAGGGTCGCGCTGGTGGCGCGAGATTCTCTGGAGGTCCACGCCTGGAGCGTCAGAGTTGGCGCTGGGAGCACCACTGGGTGTGGACTGTGGCGCGGATCGCGCGGGGATTGGCGCGGAACGCGCCAGAGGTGCTCTGGAAAATTTAAATTATCTGGTTTTCCACGCGGACAGCGCCAGGAGCGGCACTGATGGCGCCACAACGTTTGCAGCTGGCGCGGATGGCGCGGTGTCCAGCACGGATCGCGCGGGAAAGTCGGTGCTGAGTATATTTAAAGGGGGTCGCGTTTTGGAGGAGAGGAAATACGTTTTCTTCTTCCTCAGAGCCTCCAGCAGCCATGGGAGAGCTCCCTAAGCTCCCATGACCTTGCCTGATGACCCTAAACGCTTTCTGGACCTTTTAATCACCTATAAACCGAGTGAGAGCGAGAATCCTTCCTCCTTTTCACCAATACCTCCACGTTCTGAGGAACCTTCAGAGAAGTGGAGAGAACTCGAGCTTGGGCAAGGAACAGCGGTGTTTTAGCTGTGTCAAGGCTAGGGAGAGCAGCCTAGAGGCCTTCCTTATCAGTTCGGAGGTAAGAAACTCGAGTTTCTCCGATTGATTTTGGATTTGGGGGTTTCCTGTGAATAGTGACCCATCTGTGATAGGGCTAGAATTAGCTCTGGGTCCAGTTGAGAGATGTGTTTAGAATCATGTGAGGAGGAAGGATTAGCTTTCTGTTTGTGATTTAGTGACTGTTGGTTTTGGCTCTAGGTGAGGGCATGTGTGACTTGGACTGAGTCACTTGATATGAGACATGCCAGAGCTTTACAGATGGGCTTGTCGTGCCTGAGAGGGCCATGGGAACGGTGTCCTGTGATGTGAACCGTTCAAGCCCTGTGGAAACCCTGAGTGATGGGTTGAAAGAGCTTTGAGGCTCACTGATGATGGCTTGTGTTGAGTCTGGAATGACTCTGAGGCCATGGTTGAGCTGAGATAGACCACTGAGGGTCTATGGACAGGCCTGTGATAGAGGAGCCTGATGAACCTTAGGTAGATGACCTGGGTTGATAGAAAGGACTGAGGTTCCTTTCTCTGAGGCAGTTGAGGACTGCTTGATGAGCTTGTTATGTTTATCTGCTTGAATGGTCTGTGATATGTGGTTGGTTGCCTTGATAGGGCTTGACACGAGGTGTCAGAGGAGCAGACCATTGTTCAAGAAGCCGGTGTTGCAGGCACAGCTATCAGGTAAGCTCATCGCTCTGGGAATTAGTCTCTTTCTCTCGTTTGCCACCCAAGTGGGTGATTGATGCATGTCATGCTTGTTTTGTATTTGTTTATAGGCATGCTGTGGAATGAAAGGCCTAAGTGGCCTATCTTGATGATTATGTGTGTTAAAGCCTGAAAGGCTAGATGATGATGCACCTGAGATTGCAGGTGATGGAATCTATAGGATACTGGACTAGTATCGGGCTAGTTGAGGTTCCCTAGCCAGAGGAAGAGTTTGAGGACTCCCTGGAATAGCTGAGATTCCTTAGGAGGTGCCACTGCTCTCCGCCTTAAGTCCTAAGATTGGATTGCCCTATAAGGATGTTCCTCCTTAGGCAGAGATATTGATAAGCCTGGAGGATTTTCCCAGGCAGTGGAAAGTCCTGAGGGATGAGTGCCTCTTGTGTGAGATGATCTCTCTCAGGCAGCTGATGGGAAGTCCTGGGGGATTGAGTGCCTCCGTTGTGAGATGATCTCTCCCAGGCAGTGGAAAGTCCTGAGGGATTGAGTGCCTCCTGTGTGAGATGATCTCTCTCAGGCATGTGATGTGAAGCCCTAAGGGGTTGAGTGCCTCCGGTGTGAGATGATCCCTCTCAGGCGGTGGATTGGAAAGTTCTAGGGGATAGAGTGCCTCCGTTGTGAGATGATCTCTCCTAGACAGAGGAAAGTCCTGAGGGATGGAGTGCCCCTGGTGTGGGATGATCTCTCTCAGGCACGTGTTGTGGAAAGTCCTGGACGGCTATTCCCAGGCAAGTGATTATGAAGTCTTGGACGGCTATTCCCAGGCAAGTGGTTATGAAAGTCCTGGAGGGCTATTCCCAGGCCAGTATTTGTGAAGTCCTGAGTTGAGGAGCTCCTCAGGCAAAGTGGTGAAGTCCTGGATGGTGGATTCAGGCAATGTTTGTGTGATACAGAGGCGGTGCCTCTCTGATATGTTAAATGTCTAGTGAGAGACACTATGACAGTTACCTCTGTGAGACTAGTCTGAGATGGCTTGAGAGCCAGTATGAGGTGGGAGACCTCTGATGCGGAGAGCATCCATTGATGACCCAGACAGCTGGGATTGTGTGAAAGCTAGGCTAAGGTCCTAGGCTTTATGTTGTGAGCTGGGATGATGTCCTTAGCTCTGTTATCTGTAAGTGTTTGTGCTTGGTGGTGAATCAGGGTAAGGGAAGATCTCCCAGAACCCTGAGCTTACTGAGACGTTTGTCTCACCCTGTGTGGGGTTTGTGGTTTTCAGGTACTTCTAGAGGAGAGAAGTTACCACAGGGCAGGAGGCCCGAGCTGAGGATGCTGGAGTGGTCATGGGCTGCAGATGAAGACTAGAAGAGTCTCTTTCTTTTGATCTCTGTCTTGTATTTCTGTATAAGTATAGGGTGTGCGTGTACACCCGTTGTCTGTACATATTTATGTTGTATAACCACAGATGTGGTAGAACTTATGAGTTGTATATATATGTACAGGTGATGTTATGTGTATGAGTTATGTTTCCTCCTGTTCTTTTATGTTTGGTTTTGTATCTGCCTATGTTTATGATTGAGTTAACTGGATCTTCAGGGGCTTGTTTATGATGCTTTGTGTTGTGTTTTTATATTCCATGTATAATGTAATCAAGAAAATCGATTCTATCGCTTCCGCACTGCGTTCTGATAACGCTGATAGCGCGCTTATGATATTATTAATGATAACACGTCCAGGGTGTTACACTTTCCTCTCTTAGGTGAAAGGAATTGAACTCATAAAAATAATACGATGAAACCTAGAGTGTCTAATAGAATAATAAAGATGTCTACTAGGTGAAAGTATAAAATATAATTTTAAGAATTGTTCGAGACTTCTACACCTTTACAATAAATGTGTAGCCTCCTATTTATAACATTGTAGCTAGGTTTAATTGAGAAGATAATCACAAGAAATTACAAACAAATAATATCTCTAATTAATTAAAGTAATAATCTTCTTCTTTAGCTAATTTATCCTTTTAAAAATATCTTGTTCTTGATTTTCCTAGTTTTTATTTTTAATTTTCACAATTTTTCCTTCCATAACTTTCTACTGATTTTTGCCCTCTAGAGCTCTTGTCAAAATGACTTGTTTTTGTTGAAAAACTATCAAAAATTCATTAAAATAACAAAAACATAAAATTCTACATAAGACAAAGTAAAAATTGAACTTAAAGATAATTTAATTCAAAACAATTTCTAAAGATTACTAAAATGTCAAATAAACGTCACAATATATATATATATATATAAATTCGATAAATTTGATGTTCAGCATGTCCCCTCTATCACCCACTCTATATGACTCTTGAACACCCCTTACAAACACTATCTCTCTCTAACTTGCTCTCTCATCTCTATCTCTCTATCCCTTTAAGGGATAATTGATGATCTGGTTATTAATATTCCGTTCAACTTTTATCTCAATTTTCTTCTTATCTTTTTTCATATTTTTTACAATAATTCTCTCTCTCTCTCTCTCTCTCTTTATTTTTTTAATCCTAAAATTTATAATCATTTGTTTTGGTTGTACTTTAATTAACTATTTAAATGTAAAATAAAAATGCTCATACAATTCACAAATAGTTACTATCATGTTTTTAAATTAGAGTTTTCTACTAAAAAATAGTACTTTCTTCTTTTAATTATTAGTGTCACCAAATATGCACTTAGGGCATGTGTTGGAAAAGTAGTTAAAAAGTTAGTGGAAAGATAAAAATAATTAGAAATTAAAAAATTAGCTACTAATATTGAAAATTAGTAGTTGAAAACTATTAAACTAAATTATTCAATTATGAGTATTTGTGTTTTAGATATGCTAAAAAATTTGTTGAAGTAGTTGATAAATGTTAAATGGTAGAAACAACACGTTTATATGATATTTTATTTTTATTTATTTATTAGTATCAATTATTATGACTTTTTTATTCCATTTGAATCATATGTTATAGCTTA
>PYAF01000449.1:238640-272306 GCA_007407185.1 Glycine tomentella
AAAAAGAATAATATAAAACCCCGTATTAAATAAAATAAAATGTAAGAATGGAAGTTTAATGAAATAGTGTATAAAAAAACATTAACAAGTATTAAAATAAAATTATTTACCCAACATAATTGTTAAGATTAAACAAGTCTTTTAACTATTAATAATGGTTAGAAGCTAAATGAAAATATTTTCTAATTAACATAAATTAGTTAATCAGAAAATTAATAAAATTTATCCCCAATTATTAATGATAACATAATCTTCATTGAATAAAAATAGTTAGTAATGCTTGGTAGGTTAGTTTAATGAAGCTAAATTTGACGATTTTATTTGATCATAACAACCTATTTTTCTCTATTCACATTGATGGACAAAATTCCTCTATTATTTATATTTTTCTTAAACTCTTTTAATTTTCACCATTGCATGCCTTTACATTCAACACTTAAATATTTCTAGTCTACGTAATTAGCTATAATTATCCAATTATTACACAAGTCTATATAGAGATGATATATACTTACTCACTAGTGTGTTACTTAGCGATTTGGTACATTGTCAAAATTCCAACAATTGTAATGTTTCAACAGTAGCAATCTCATTTTCAAAATTGGAACAACTTAAGTGTATTAACAACATCATAATATTTTAGGATCACTACAAGATCTAACATTGTGAAACAAATGTTTGGTTATGCTTGAACATGAAGAGGAACATTCACTAGATTATTAGAAAATCCATTTTTAAATTAGTGTTGTGCTCATCCTGTAATACATCTCTGTTACATTGATTTATATTATTCATGTTTCATGACACTTCATGTGCAATTTTCAAAGTTCAACTAGTATATGCTAGCACTACTACAAAAACATCTTTCATAGACGGTTAAATATCCCATACAAAGATGGTTGTACGATCATCTTTGTATCGAACGTTGTCGAAAGTAATGACTTTCGACGACGGTTATAAAACCGTCCTTGTAGTGCTCATTTTCTAAGACGGTTCTTAGTAAAACCATCTTAGAATGTGATCATTTTAAGAAAATTCTTCTAAGAACCATCTTGGAGAACCATCTTAGAAAGAAGTTTTTTTAAAATAACTTTTTTGTAAAAACTCCTTTCTAAGACGATTTTACCCTAAAACACGGTTTTACCCTAAAACCGTCTTAGATTTCATGTTTTAATTTTTTTAAAAGGCTTCTAACATAGTTTTAGCCAAAAATCATCTTACATGTCACATTCTAAGACGGTTTTTTCTATAACCGTCTTAGAAACTCATTTTTTTTATATATAAAAAATATATAATATTTCTAAGATGATTTTTAGGAAGAATCGTCTTAAAATGTTACATTTTAAAACAGTTTTCCCTATAACCATCTTAGAATATGCTTTTTTAAAATAAAAAAAAATTAAATATCTTTCTAAGACAGTTTTTCTTAAAATCATCTTAGTTTAAGGTGTTTTTTTTTTTAAATTAAATGGAGATTTCTTATTACAACTCGGATTATAGCAAATCCTAAAATAAGTGCAAATACAAGAGAAAATTCTCATACTTTTACCTATGTTCAATAGGTATCAAATATATATGAAAATGTTTTGTAGTACCATATATTTATTCAGATAGACAATATGAATTATGAACATTTTCTACAACAATATACTAAAAAACAAGGAAATGATTTAAAGTTGGCAATTATATAAAGGATAGTAGTACCATCTACCAAGAGTTGAATCCCATTCTTTACTCTTTTCATTAACGTAGCTGTAATTTGTCCTATCTGCCATTATATCCTACTAGATACTGCTGAATGATTATAAGGACTGAAATTAATTAATTACCAGAAAATATCCCATTGCTAGGCACTGAAGCATTGCTTACATGATTTCATTGGCTTTCATTATGTGATATTAGTCGAAGCTTTATAATGCCAGTTCATCTTTCAGATTCGCTGTAGTCACCACATGATAAGCAAGTAATTCACTAGTTTGGAGTGGCAATGGTGCTACATTATGAATCTTTGTTTTTTGAAAGAAATTATCATGCATCATACCTTATAAGCAACATGCAACTTTGACCATCACTTGAAGGAAATTCATTACCCATTAATGACTTTGCAATTAGAGAAGTTGTATAGTCATGCCAAAAGAATTTTAGAATAAAAAGAAAATGAGATTAAATCACTTCTCTCTAGCAAACAACAAAGGTTGCATCCATTATGATATAATTTTCTTTTTTACATGCTAACACATGAGTATATGTGCATTTCAGCATAGATAACTTTATCATCACAACCATCAATTTTAAACTTAATACTCTTAATGATTCATTACAAGAAACATAAGTATAAAATGTAGCTAAGCCACTTAATTTTATTTCTTGAGTGGGCATAAGGATCATTTTACTGAACATATGTTGCTTTGATAATATTCATATTAACTCAAAGTTAAGATTACATAATCCTTTCCACGATACCGAGTCAACATTTGAAATGGTGTGTTACTTGTGTTCAGCATTTCACATGGATCTTCTTTTCTCTATTTTCTCATCCAGGTCCCTAACACCTAATTATAATACTCATTTCAGCTTTCTTTTCAATGCACATGCTTTTTATCTTCATTTTGATGTTATGGATAATTGTTAAAAAAAATCCTAGAATAATATATAGCTTTATATAAACTTATTATTATTAAGCAAACAACAAGCTTGTGGGAATCCATTTGTTTTCCCTTAAGTATGGGCATACCCTCAATTGATTCAATGCTAAAAATTTTAAACAAGTCATATCCAAGACTTTCACATAGGAGCCAATGTATCATCCATGTTTCCTTGTAGCTGTTGGCTAAAATAAAAATTTCAAATAATTGAATATGCTAGCAGGGCATCAGAGAATTTCTAAAAACTTCAAATACCTTATATGGGTTTGAATCCTTCCAAATCAGTACATGTGATTAATACACCCTACCAAACAATATTAAGCATATATCAGTAACATTAATGTGTAGTAATTGAACTGCATTTGTTTGCAGCCCAGGCCCTACTGTATCTCACATATTCTTCAATAGAAAAGTAATGCATAGGTATTAGAAATATGTACTGTAGCATATTCATTCAAGATAAATAGAAATCAATTACTGTAATAAGTTATTATGGTGTGATTTCTCTAGCAGGAATTGAATAGCATTTTCCAGGAAATATGCATGCATGATCAATAAAAATATATCAAGACTACTAGTAGTAACACTAAGCTGTAAATTTTGATGGTAATAGATAAATACCAACTCTAGTAAGACTAACAGCAATGGCTCGAAGACGATCTGGCCTCTCAGGATGCAGAGTTGATTTCTTTTCAACCTATTCTCACGATGTGGCCTCTATCCACACACTTGTCCATAGCATTCCTAGAGTAGCGTGAACACTGAAAATCCTCTCTTTCAATTAAACATATTTAGAGAGCACAAAACAAAACCCTAGTGTTTCTTGAAAATAAGAGAATTTTTTATGCTTTCTATGATTGGATATTTAACCAATTTGACAAGATCTATATGAGGTAGTAGGTTATTAATAAAGCATAGCATCAATTTTGATGAGATAAAAACAAAAAAGACATAACAAATATTAGTTGAACCATACTTCTACATGTATAAAGCACAACATCTTTTCTTCACATTGCCTTAAACAGATAGGGCTGGATATAGCTAAGAGACCAACATGTTTTGAACTATATATATAATGGGTTTTTCTTAAAATGTTGACTTAGTTTAGTTTTTCCTCCAACAAGCGCGAGAGAAAGCTGGATTCTTCATTGAAAAGTGCCAATTCCTATGTCTGTCTCATTTCTCTGTAGATGTTTTCTAGCTATAGCTTTAAGAATGTGCTTTTATGCAAATAACAAATATTTTTCTTCTATATTCCATACATTAAAGAAAAGACCAACCCTCTAATAGTTATGTACAGATCTCATTGTCCATTCTTTTCTCCCTTTGTTTCATGAATGATACTGATTTAACCTAAGGCTCCCACCCTACATCACCCCACTTTGCTCCACATGAAAAAACTAAATGATAATAAATTTTAGTGACAATAGAGGAAGCTTTAAAAATTATAATTACAAAAAACCCTTGGCTAGGACAGCTTAAAATGACCAGCCATAAAGGAAACCATTTATTGAACTTGAAAAATAACAGTTTGACATGATTTGTAGCCGAAACCAATATTATTTCTTGTACCAAGACAACATGTTGAAAACAATTTGGATTCAATTACAACCATCACAAAATTATTAGCCAAACATGCATATACACCTTTTAGTTCTTTAACGATCCCCTGGACTTCAGTCAGATCCTCATCTTGGGCTAAAGGAGATGCAAAAAACCCATGGCTAAGGATTTTAGAATCCTTATGCTCCCCACATATCTGCACATACA
The DNA here is from genome assembly GCA_007407185.1 of Glycine tomentella. Lineage (NCBI taxonomy): Eukaryota > Viridiplantae > Streptophyta > Magnoliopsida > Fabales > Fabaceae > Glycine > Glycine tomentella. The sequence goes on from PYAF01000449.1 coordinate 243,056, forward strand.
AGGTAGCACTAAATCATTCACCAAAACAAAGTGAGAAAGTGCTTCATAGCAAAAGATATAATGACTAGTTTTATCAATTATCACCAAATAAAGACACATGGATCATGATTGATAACTATCCATATAAGAATAAGGCTTCCTATGCACAAAAAATAAACTCGTAATAAAAGACATGGCATAAAATACAACAGGAAGGTAAATTACAAACATACGTAGCAACAGTCGTCATGATCGAGTTTAACCATGGTACAATTTCTATAGAACCACTTTTTGATTTAAAAATCCACACACTTGTGTAACTGAAACGGCTCCCAAACACTATCTTTGTTATCAAAGACACCGTCATTTTGATATATGTCCTGAAAGGTCAAATCCTTATGTTCCTTCTACAGCTTGGCTCTCTTCGCAGGATAAACAACATAGCCACACATGAAACACAACATGTTTAAGAAACCATACATGCTTGAATCATCATCATCATGGTCTTCCTTTCTGATCTTCAGAGCATCCATAGTCAAAGGAGGCGCACAACCTCACATATGCTTGCTAGCACTAATTTTCCTAATTGCCATATTTGTAGTATCTGCAATATAACCGAATATGAAAGAGAAAAAGGAAAGAGAAACCTCATAGTCAGTTCTATGAGCAGCATCGGGAACCTCAAGAGCTTCGACGTCGAAGGAATTGATGCGAGGACCATTGCGAATGAGTCTCTGTTCCGTGTTATCATCTTTCGTCCTCGGAATCCACCATGCCAGCGTGGCATCTCAATCTCAAGTCATCGTCGAAGTTCTCCAAATCCGATGTGTCCTCGTCCTCGTCCTGGATAACCCACTTTTCTTCCTGATGAAAATAGAAGAGAGAAAGCGAAGAGAAGAGGAAAAGGGGTAATCAGAAAGGAACCGAAATAGTGAGACACAAATAGAAGAGGAAGCGAAACGGCGAAGCGGTGTTGGAATTTGTGATTTAAATTTTGAAATACTGATGAGAGAGAAAGAGTAAGAGGAAGCGACACAATTTCAAAGAACCTTTTTTTTAAATGGTTTTTTCAAAACCGTCTTTGAACACTTATCTTCTAAGACGATTTTTTAAAAAACCGTCTTCATTTATTTTGTTTTATTTACAAATTTGCCACCGACCTTTTTTTAAAACGGTTTTCATATAACCATCGTAGATCCGCCGTCATAGAAGACGTTCTTTTTAGTAGTGTATAGAAACGGTTCAATTTGGTAATTAGCATGCTAAAGCTAGCTAGAGATGTTTTAGGTTCGCACGGTTAGTAAATTAAAGCGTAGCTCTGTTTGAGGGATTTGGTAACCATGATCTGCATCTTCTCATGATTTTTGTTCAAAATGTTTTAAGAGAAAGCTAGGAAGGTTATCACATTTCAAAATTATGGTATTCCGATTGCCCCATGTTAGAGGAACTGGAACCTGAAAACCTTTTATGTTATAGATATTAGATTTTACCAATTTGAGGCGACCCAATACCAATATCTTTATCTAATTTGGAGATATCATACGGCAAATTAAGGTGATTTCATGATCTTATACAAGAATTTGAGTATTGGCCGAAATGAGAACACAAGTACGTACACAGCACTAATGATATGAGAGCTATTTTAATTTTTACATGCATCGATCCACTTAAGACTTAATTCACTACACACAAACTAGAGAGGGCACTTATAAAACTACATATCCCTCCTTAGCTGCAGAAGACCTTGCCTTATATATTATAAACTGTGGCAGGTCATCGAGCGCTACAATTACATTACATACATACCATGCTACACTGAATATATTAAGCTACATGCTTGGATCAGAGATATATCTAGAGACTCACAAGAAGGTCACTTTATAATAATAATATTTAAGCCTTATGTGCTTAAAATTTGATAGGCCTACCCCAACGATTCTGGGATTTTCCCCTAGGGTGGTTTGCAACAAGTACTCCATAGTTTACAATATCTTTGTTTTTAAGAGGCTTTTGATCCATGTCGCCATTAGGCACTTGATGAACCACCCAAAAGCCTTCTCGTCGGCCGGGGAATGCATCATTGTTGGCAGGGCCCCTTCGACCGTAGAGCTTGTCTATTAAATCGAAGCCTTCTAGAGCAATCTTTCTGAGGTCTGCTTGAGATGATGCCATGGATATATATGCGTGTGTTGAATTGATCAGGAGTAGAAGAATATAGCAATGCAGTTGCTGGTTTTTGGTTGTGTGGCTTTTTACTTCAAACGGAAGAGACCCAAATGGCTTTTATAGGAGGCAGGAGTAGTTGATCTTTTTTTAGCTTCATCTACAGCTCTTCCTGTGGAGCCAGAAGAATATTTAAAGAAAAAAAATTGCTAAGATGATACTTCTTTGAGAATAAATTAGATGATGGACACCTCTACTGATGCAGACGCTAAGTGAGAGATAAAAAGAAAAGATAAATAAGAATGTGTTTGGAAACAAGTTCAAACCATGTTCAACAAAGAATTCTCGCGTTCTGATGCAAAAATCCTAAAGCAACTCAAGTGTTGTTTCTGCGTGAACGCTGATTATGTTAAACTCAACTTCTTCACAAACAGGCTCTAAGTAATTGATCTGGTTGATGAGATATTCAATTAATTTATTTATTTTTATTACTGGACTATGTGGTAGTAAAATATAAACAAATGATTTTAAACCATATATAAATTACAAATGAGAAACAGTGAAGATCAATAAAGATTTAACAAATAGTTTTTTTTTTTTTTATCAATGTGTAGGTAATAATAGTTTTTTTTAAGACTTAATAGTCCAGAGAGGCAGAATAAATAAAATATTTTTTCCTGGTATACATGCATGCATTTTTTAGTGTTTAGTCACTGAGAAATAATTAGTTTGTCTCATTAATTAATTTATAATTTTTTTATAATCAGGAGTTACCTAAAACTTTTATGACCCCTAACTAATCTCGCTCCTGGGTTTACTCATCTTAAGGTAAATCAATATCAACTATTTATAATATTTTTTAAACAATAATTGAAGTAACAAAAGAGGGAGAAAGGATTAGAGATAAAACTTAAAAGAGAGGTGCAGTTCTAGGGAAGAAGAGGGAAAAGGTGAGAGATAAAGAGTTGCATAAAAGAGAGAAAGAAAAATCTTGTTTTAGGTATTATTTGAAAATCTTAATTTTACTTTTGAAAACAAATCTCCTATAAAATGTTCATTTAAAAAAATGATATCCAAATAAATCATTTGTAAATGTACTATTTTAAGTCCATTTATAAAATGAATTCCTCTCTCAAAACTCTAGATCCAAAGACTGTGTTAAAAATATTTTAAAACAAGTACTAACACATCATGAATATCCTCTAAACCCACTAAGATTTTTTAATAGCATAACTTTAAAGGCATTAATTTAAACATAAGAAACCTTATGTTTTCCAATTGTATCATCAAAACGACTTAACCTTATACGTAATCAATAAGTAACTGTTATTTATATAAAATAAGTTTTATTATTATTTATCTATATTATATACATGAAAAACATATTTTTTGGAAGGTATTCTTACTTTAGTGTTTAACTGTATAGAAGTAACAAATTAATCTCTTACGTACTTATCAAGTGATCAGAGAATACAAAAAATAAAAAATAAATAAATCCTTTATAACCTCAATAAATTAAGTGCTCGATCGGTAAACTTCAATAACCTTTATATGAAATTATTCCGAACAATAAACCAATATAATATTGACTAGGTAGAACATTTGCAATCATTAACTTTGGGGATACTTGAGTCATTTAAATTAAAGTTCCCAGTGTATAATAAAATAATGTGTAGAATCGAGATATGGATGGACTCAAATAGTATCATAAAGTGATCGATTTAAGCATATGTACTCCAATAATTCAAGTAAGATACGACTGAATTATAGAGGGGACGTCGGTGTCTCATTCGAATATGATCCCATTTGTATGATCTTACATCCTTCCGGCATCTTCATCATGAATTGTGAATAATATAATGCCCCGTGGTCCTATATACCCTCTATGCCACCTAACCGTTTAGGGTATGATCCTCCAAAAGCATTTGTGGTGTAGGGCGCAACATGCATGCATGCATGCATGATCTCCATTCTTTTCATTTTCAACAATTTATGCCCGTCTATTGACATAAGCTCATGACGATCGAATTAACTTTCATACATAATTGAATCAGAGTATGGCAATTGGCATTATAGATTAACTAGTGCAAAAAAAATTTCCAATCCGACTTGAAAATTATTTATATACAAATATATATATATATATAATTGAATATATCTTATTTCGAAAGATGTAATTGTTGTTATAAATTAAAATAAAATAATATAATAGTTTATAATTGTTGTTATAAGAAAGACGTGAGACAGAGAGGAGATCGAGGGTGACAGAAATGAAAGAATGACACTATGTTTGATGATTGATGGTAATAAGGATTTGTTTGTTTGTATTTTTAATCAAAAGACATTTGAAATGTTTTTAATAGTTACATTATTTTTTAAAAAACTTTCTTGAAACTTTCTCGTAAGTTAAAACTAGTTTCTTTTCATAAAAGTTCTAAAAATGTATCATATTAATTAAATTTCTTAACAAAAAAAGTTATCCAAATTCATTGTATTTGGTGAGATATTTTCAACAAAAAAATTGCATAAAATCTCTGGAAATAAAAATAAATAAATGAAAATAATCATATATAAGTTTTTTAATGGTAATATTTTTATTATCATTTATTAAAATAAAATAATTTTTTTTTCATATGATATATATATATATATATATATATTGATTAATGAAATAAAATAAGTTCATATTGTTAAAAACAGAGAGAGGTGCTAAATTTAAAGATTACATTTATGAGAAACTGAGATATTAATTTCACAAGTTAAACCTCAACAAGATAAATATACGAAGAATATAGGGGAAACGTCCTTAATTCATAAACGATAAGGAACTTGTAGTTTTAATCTTCCGAGACGTACATGTATATTTTTTGGAACAAAGAACATATATGTGCCCGAAAAAAATAGTTACCTATAACTTGAGAAACATAATTCATTTATGATATAGAACTGGACCCTTTAATTTATTTTATGAAGATCTTTTCTTGAACTTTATTCTTCTCGATCAATATATATGTCTCTCTCTATGTATATGTGTGTGGGTGTGTGTATACATATGTATAATTTATGTATGTCTGCCTACATATTTAGTATATGTTCATCGGTGTCCTACTATATATAAAGGTTTCAGATAAAATAAAATTCAAATAAAGTATTGCAGATACGTACACGGGTTCTTTTCTCATTTGAAACAGTTGATTTTACTCATACTGCATATATTCCTCCCAACCCCCCCTTCTATTTCCGTCCGTAGTGATTATCCTTTTTCACTAACAGTTAACTAATTCATCAATTCAATTTAACAAGTGATTTCGTGTCAAACATAACTACGTACGTTAAAAGCAAACTCATTCAACAGCATTGATATATCTTATTCTTCAACATTATTATGTTCTAGTAACTTTATAAGTTCAAACAATTGTAATTAAGTTAGTTGGAAAATGCCGAACCTCTTTAGCTAACTGCAGGTTTTCTTTAATCCCTCAAACAAAGTACTTAATTATTTATGCCAGTCAAAGCGTCAAACACATGTCTTCAAATCTTACGCTTTCTTACTTGCGTAAACTTCATGACGTAGTTATATTTGGAATTGTCTGGAAGGAATATATATGTATATAGGAAAAGAATTAGAAAAGCAAAAGTAATTCTTATCACTAAGAGTAGTAGTTGCGACATCCCTATCCCTATGGTGGTACAAATTTTACTCAAATAATAAGATTAATGGCATGAATTAGATTTTTGAAGTACAAAAATACAAATAATTAAATTAAAAAAAGACTTTATTAACTGTGACTACTCAATTTTATCTTTATCTGTTTACTTATTTTCAGTGTTGTTAAAATGTAGTGTCAATGCAGAAATGGTGAGGATGAACAAAATGTAAAAATGTGAAACGTAAACGAAACGTAAGAGTTTACTACATACTAAAATAAGTCCCAAAAAAATACGAAAACTGCCGAAAGCAATAACGGGGGTGCAAAAAACAACTTGTGTGGCCCAAATACATAACCACACACTTTCTTCCTGGTTTCTTGTTCACTCAAAAAAGTAGGGTTTTGCACTTTGTAGCTACGCCACCCTTTTCTCTTTCTCTCTCGTGACCTCTCATTTCATTCTCTTCCTATTGAATCTCTCTACAACACTCACATCACAGCAGCAATGGGCGCTTCCCTACCCCCAAGGAGGCCAACCTGAAGCTTATTCTCTACAACACTCGCAACCAGGAAGACCAAGTAGTAGATGACGGAGACGGAGGTCGGAGAAGGAAGATGAAGATGGCGGAGCACGGGAGCAGGAAGACCAGCGCGCTTCACCAGGGAGAAACAACATCGTTGGTTTGTAAAAATCCCTATCTTTACGCGTTTAAAACCTTTTTTTTAAAAAAAAAAAAACTGAGTCAACTCGATAAACTCGTCGAGTCAACCGAGTTGATTTGCTGTTTCAACCGAGTCGACTCATTTTCCGTTTTAACCATCGTTTTAACACGTTTTTTGGCTCAAAAATGTTAAAACGAACATTTTGACCGAGTTAGCACTATGTTTTAACAATACTGCTTATTTTAGTTTTTTATTTTTGCATACGATCCAATCCAATTGGGCCACTCTTACCCATTTTTGTTTGTATTTTTCCTTTATGTAATTGCTATTTTCACTCCCATCTTTTACTAAAATACTCTCCTTTTAATAATTTTTCCCAAAAATACACAAAAATTCACTCCCTTTTAACGAAAAGATTAGGTCACCACGACATTGCCGCACAATGCTTATGCTACAAAGACACCGTTTGTAATCATCACCAGGGATATTCAAAGTTTATTGTATTTATCAAATTTGCAGATTAGTTCACCTATTAGGAATTTTGAATTTTCATGTTGATTCCCTTGGTGGTAGATGCTACTGGCATAGTCTTCCATGGTTAGTTTTGTTTCTGGTTTGGCATAGTAGCCCTTTTGTATAATGCTAGAAAAATATGAAATTTGCAGCAAGGTAGTGATGCTGAATCAAAACAGTGTTTATAAATTGCTGTAAAAGATCAAAGTGACAAAAGATATGTCCGCATAAGAATCCTCAGCACAGTCGAGTTGCAAAGGAATTTGGCACAAATAGAGTCCTTTTCCTTTCCAAGATTGAGACCTCAAATCATTTAATTTTGTCAATGTTAATTGCACTCTCCTTAAATTTGTTTCTTGTCTTCCTGATTTCTATAAAATGAGAACGAGTGGGAATTTTTCACAATAATTTTTCAAAAACCCTTATTATTATTATTATTATTATTATTATTATATTCGAGACCTCTCTTCTACATCTTTTCTTCTATTCCTCTTTGTGAATTTCTAGGATCTCACAAAAAACTTATTAGTTTTGTTGTCGCAATTTATTATTGGGAAAAGCGTGTTAAATCATAGGGGACTTGCTAATGAGAACTCAAGAAGGTTTAGAATCCGTGAACCAATAAGTTACTTGAATTACTCTCCCACCCCAAGAAAGCTAACAATCAGGTTTGGTGATCCACTTGAACCCTAGAGTATAAGAAACAAGAACCCTAAGTATTAGAGACACTACAAGGATGATCAAGTCTTGATAATTCCAAGAATCCAAAAGAAAATTCTTACTAATGACTCGAGTTGGGTCGCATCCCAATAAAGAAGCTGAAGTGTTGGCCTAACATTGCAGCTTGGGAGTAGTGTTGTTGGCCTTTATTAAAAAAAAAAATGGAAGATTGTTACTATTAGAATTGAATCCTTTGCCCCCCTACTCAAATGAAGTAGAGCTAACCACTAAGCTACATTGCTTTGTTAGTAATAATATGGCAAATTATAATATATAATAGAAAATATGCATATATATAAATACAAACATATATATATATACACACACATAAATTTATCATATTTTTATTATAATTTTATTATTTCATACTTGTTATCACTACTTGCTAATGAATAATTTCTTCTTAATTTTTTTGTTTAGAATCTCATGGATGAATGTCAATAAATTTGAACTTGTGAAATTATATAAATTTATGATGTATTTTTTTTTTTTTGCTTTTTTTGAGATAATTTTTTTTATAAAGACAGAATCATATGGGTTAATGAGTGACCCTCTAATTCAACCATTGATCCAATAATCCAGTACTTTGATCAGATCAATCATCGATTCAATTTTTGAAATTATGAATATAAGTGTTGACCTAGGTTATTTACTAGACATTAATTATAAATCTCTTTGTAATAATTGTACACATTTATTATAACCAGACTGAAAAGACTCTTATTAAACTAAAGTAAATGAAAAGGTATTTATTAAACTCTAAATTTCGTCCAAATACATCAACTTACCATAAAGACAAACACTCTTTGATATATATCCCAAACTTCTTAATTTTAATGGTTTTGACCCAAATATCCTTCTACAACTCCATAGTTAACCCAAATTAATGCAAAAAGGTGCATGATTCTGCTCATTTAGATTTAGATTGGACAAAGTTTTGTTTGGGTCAAATATCTTGAACAATTCCATTTAATGTTTCGTTGGATCTCTTGATCATTGCTCTTGTAATAGAACTATTTGGAATTTGCAAAGAATCTCTTAAGGTGCTTAAGTGTGTTTATTCTAGCCTGTGATTTTCAGTACTTGCACACCACACGGATAAGTTATTGAGAATAGTGTGAATTCACACGTTTCAGACTTACTTTTTTTGTGATCATACTTGTTCGTAAATTGTGGTTTGTGAATGGTCAATTACATAATTCATGAGTAGTTGTAATTGATTGTGATTTTGAATGCCAAGGACATTGTAACATTATCTTCCGACCAGATTGATCAAACAAAAGCCTTTTAGTAATAGTACACTAGATCAAACTATATATATTCATAATAAAACATTATAACAGCTCCTATCTGCAGTCTACAGAAGATCTTATTGCAGTTCTTCGAGCTGCTTCATATATATATATATATATATATATATATATATATATATATATATATATATATATATATATATATATACTGATCACATACATTATATGAGGTGGTTTAATTTACAACACACCCATTATAGAAGCTACCTATATATTATATCTAAAGTCTAAACCAAAATGATCAAGGTTTGAATGATCTACCAAGACGAGTTTGTGGCTTGGGGAAATTCATAATCATAATCCCACCATAGCGAGCAGCAGCGTCTCTGCTATTGATGACACTGATAGGATCTTCCAACTCATCATTTGGCATTTGAACCACCCAACGTCCTTGCCTTGAAGGAAATACCCCATTTGTATTGTGCCTTCTGCGTGCTGATGGTCCATAAAATCTGTCTATCAGAGCAAAGCCTTCTGTTGGTGGTGCCATTGATAATGCTCAATAACAATACAAGAGACACTAAAACTTTGAGGAAGTTGATGATGATGCTTTGCGTGTGTGGTTGTGTTTTTAATTTGTTTGTTGTCTTGTTTCTTGCTTCGAACAAGAAGCCAATGCCTTCTTTATAAAGAAGCAAAAGTGGTTCTTTAACGACCAGTGGGACCATGTTAATTAGATTATACTTACAAAAATTTATCAATGTTCCCCCAAACGTCATTTAATTTAACACTCCGGAAGAAGAAGAAAGTATAATAGATTATAATTAATATAGGAAAAAAATAGTGTTTTTTTTAGTTTATATACTTTCTATCAAACTTAATTAGATGCATATATTTTTATATCGATAAATTTGGTAATTAAATTTTTTAAAAACATGTGTATTTAGCCATCTTTCTTTACAAATTCATATTTTGTTTTTTAAAGTTAGGTCAGACTAATTAAGTTTACAAGTTTTATCCTTTAGAAAAAAAATAAGACTTAATTCATAACTATGAAAATATAAGAACCTTAACCACAGTTAACTAAAAATATAAGGATTAGTTAAAAACATTTTTTTAAAAAAAATATAATAAGAAGAGAGAGATAAAGAAAAATAATGAATGTTATTTTGTAACATAAAAAAAAAAAAAAAAACCCTCTAGGCCAAGCCATATGGAAATGAATTGAAAATAATTTTTTATCCTTTAAAGTATGTTCATTTCAATATTTAGTTCCAAACTTGAGTAAAGGAGACAGATCGTGTAATCAATGTAAAATTTATTGAAATGTCTAATATATATTATGTATGCCGTTTAATTTAACCTATAGATCAATGACGCAGTACTGTTATCTATACATGCAATCTCACCTTATTAGGTAACATTTATGTTGTTGTTAGGTTCATTTCATCATCAACATATCAATATATAAATATGGTTGAAAGTGAATTGATTAAGGCTTTTTTTTTTTTTTCTTTACCCGTCAAAAGGTTTTCTTTATGCTCATCAAATCTCTGAGCTTGATCTTTCGAGTTAAGATATGGCAATTGGAGATTGGTAAATAGGGGGGTGAAGCGTATAAAGGTACGGTGAATCGCATTCGAATTCCTTCTTTTTAATGATTAAAGAATTCTTTCCATTTTACTTTTAAACTGTAGAAGAAAGTACGAATCTTTAATTTGTTATTCCACAAATCGTGTTCGCATCACTGAACTTCGAGTTAGCATTCAACTTCAAAAATGACTACTTACTCATCAATGCTTCTCCTAATTTGTACTATTTTTTTTCTCTCTTTTTACCCCCCTTTCAAATCAATCGGAATTCATGTAATTAATAGCCCTGCTTTGTTTTCCACAAATTTCACTCTATATGTTTTTTTTAAGAAGCACTGGATATGGTCCTAGTAACACTTGAATGAGTTGAATCTACTAATTAATAGTTTATTTATTGCATATGATGATTATTCCAATATAATCATGCTTTCAGATCATAAAACATGGCAGATATATTAACTAATTTGTTCCTTTATTCTTTTTTTAAACAGTGGATTTAATTTAATTCATATAATGGATTAGTATATTCGTCCAACTTGCCACCTCTCCCCCTTCCGTGATTATCCAAGAGCAACCTAACTTAATCTAACAAGTAACTACGGAAAAAATCAATTTATCAAATGATACTTTTATGTCTAATATAACTGTAAAAATAAACTCATTCAGGGTATGGCGGTTGGAGTATCAGATTCTTCCACATTAATTATGTTCTAGATCTAGCAATTTTCTACATTGAAAATTTGAAACATTTTTAACTTAATTTGCTTGGTTTGGAAATGCCACCCCACTTTAGCTACTTGCGCGCATTTATCCCCCAAAGAAAATATTTGTAGTTCCAGTCAAACACATGATTTCCTTTACCCTCTTTCAATCTTTCCTGTAAATTCCAAGACGTAGTTGGCAGTGTCTGAAGTAGTGGTATTTTGCATAAACTCTATGTTCTTTGAAGTAGATCATAAGGTAAATACACAGTACCGAATGCAAATTTAAGCAAAGAACATACCAAACTTCTAAAGCAAATCCTTAGTGGTACTGGTAATGGTTGACCAGCTAGGGAAGATACCAAACTTCTAATTAAAGTCCAAGTCTCGTTTTCCGTATCGTTCAATTCCTTTATATCTTTGAACCAAATTCCACCCTCAGTCTAAATATTCCAATTATTTTCAGTTCTTTCCGAACTAAAAATGATCCCTTCAGCCTGGCCTTTTTTATCCCAATCCGTTTGGGTTAAATTTTATAAACATAATCTTCATTTTAATTAGATGAATTTAACATGATTGTAGTAAAAAGTAAATTTACACTGAAGTAATTCATATCTGAATTAGTCGACATCCTTAGAATCACCTCCCCGCCCTCCTACTGAATCAAGGTGAAAAAAAAATTCTATCTTAATCTAGCAACTTTTTCTCCCCTTGAACACATGGTTATAAAAAATTAATCCCCCGTATATGGGCTATAATTATATGAGAAAACAATACCAAATTAATTAGTTCAAAACAAATTCAGCTCAATTGACTCGAAAAATATCATCACCAATAAAAAATGCATATAATTTCATTGTTATGAAAAGGAAATACTACACAGCGTTTTCTACATCAATTTATAATTAATCGATGTAGAATATCCATTGCATAGATTATTATTTGAATGTAAAAATAGATATTCTATCTTGTTCAAATAATAATCAATATAGAATTGTTTTCTACATACTTAAGAATTTAAACTCTCGTTCTCGCCTTAATTTCTGCTCCTCAAATCCTCAAAATCATATTTTGCCTCTACCACCACCATGCATGTACCGCATGCTGTTTCCACGTATGAACACATTGTGTCACCACTAGTTGTCGCCTATGTACTAGCTAGGTACGAGTTTTTTGTCCATTACGCCATTGCTATCTTTTTTTCCTTTGATCACTATTACTGTAGCCACCACAAACATTTTTGGGTTGCTGGCATCGCGAGTGGGCATATTTTTGTAAGGCTAAACCTAACCATTGCTCCTTCATTGCTTGGTGATTGTCTTGGTTGGAATTAGTTGGTTGAATCCTCTGTGATGGCCGGTGCTTGGGCTTGTATATTTTCTGTGAGTGATGTTTATATATAAGTGAGGAGTTTATGTTTTTTATGGTGCTTGGGTCTTGTTTGGATATTTAATAGTGATGTAGACTTAGTTTGTTTGGATATGTTGGATTTGGAATAGTAAAGAAAACTTATCTTTGAAGATTGATTACCACCCAATAACAATAATTTGTATTATAGTTTGTATAATAGCATTACGTTCTTACTTTTACTTATTTTTATTAGGATAATAGTTTTTTTTAAAAGAATTAGTATTATAGTTTAGGAATTAGAACCTTAGAATGGAAAATAAAATAAGGAGGGTTAGCTTAGACTATTAAAAGGATAAGTTAGGTTCCTTACTTAAGTTAGTAAGATTTAAAAAGTTTGTGAATTTAGTGTATTGTACTTGTAGAAATTAAGTTACCTTCAATTCTTTTTTTCTATAATTGAGAAAAGTTTATCTTTTTTGGATCTAATGAGATTAAGAATATGTTTGGATATCTGTTGTAAATAAATGTTGGTGATAAAATAAAGTTTGTAAAAGCATCTTTATCCTTTCTTTTACGTTCAGTTTGTGATAAATCATTAGATTTAATCTCAAAATTCGTGCACAACAAGTTGGACTAAAAAACAAACATGCATGCACTAATTTTGTGATTGATATGCCGAAGTTTAAAATGAAATTGATGATAAGACATTATATTGGCATTCATGTTGAGCTTGAGTCTAAGATTGACTATATATTGTAAATGAAACTGTCTGACAAGTATTGTATATTTTGTAAGTGGCTACACTTTTGTTGTGGTATGTGTCTCTGTGACATAGTGCCAAAAACAGATAAGACTTTGTCGGATTTTTATGTATTCTTTGTTGTGTCTTTTGTTTTTTGTGTTAATCATGTTTGTTGGAATTAAACATGTTGAAAGAATGAACAACTTATCATACTGGAGATTGAAAGTAAGTAAGGAACTAAATAATATGCATTAGAAGAAATTTATTAAGGATAAATGATTAAGTTTCTCTTCATAAAATTTCTTTTGCTACATATCATTTAATCATGACCTTCTTATTTTCTTGTTCATGATAAGTTCGTTCAAGAAATTTGATCAATCTTTAGAAGCCTTGGAAAAACTATGACAATAAATGAAAACAATCTTCTAACACGAGAGAAATTAGTTCCTAAATGATATGCAACATAAACAACAATTTAACCTCTAAATTAAAAGAATCCAAAATCAATTTTTGATCTGTCATATTCGACATGTTCACTGGGTACCATTTATTAGAAAATTACAATGAAAAGAATAGAATATAAAGGTACGGTGAATCTAATTCGTTCTTTTTTTATAATTAAAGAATGTTTTCATTTTTCTTTTAACTTTGCAAGAAAGTATGAATCTTTGTTATTCCACAAACCGTGTTCGCATCACTGAAACGAACTTCTAGTTTGCATTTGAATTCAAACATATATTTTTTATAATAGATGATTCTATTCTAATTAGATAAAATTATTATGAGTGATTAAAAAAAATTCTTCAAATATTTAATACATCTATGTGCTCAGCACTTGAATCCCACACTAGTTGATTAAATTACATACATTTTTTATAATAAATAATTCTATTCTAATTCAATAAAATTATTACGAGTGACAAAATTTTTTCCTTCAAATATTTAATACAATTATATTTTTAAGACTCGAATATATTTAATCCAACTATATTTTTAAGACTCGAATTCCACACTAGTTGGTTTCCTGTTTAGGAATGTTTAATTTTTTTATTGATTCAATTCTAACTTTTTACTAGTTTTTCTTTTCTTTTTCCCTTTTAAAGAAATCGGAATTCATATAATATGAGTAGCCATCTGCTTTGTTTTCCACAAATCTCACTCTATATGGTCGCATAGTAACACTTGAAAGTTGAATCTATTACTAATAATGCTTTATTTAGCACAAAATGCCAATGAGGATCGATATGATTCCAATATAATAATGCATCCAGACTAACAAATCTAATAAAATATTATTGCGATATCAATTGGTTCCTTTTCTCTTCTTTTCTTTTGAGAGATTTAACTCATATAATGGATTGGTATATTCCTCCAACCTCTTCTCCTTCTGTGATTATCCAAGAGCTAACTAATTTAATTTAACAAAGTATCTACCTTACAGAAATAAAATTATCAAATGATGCTTCGGTGTCTAACAAAGCCGCGTTAAAATAAACTCATTCAGGATATGGCGGTTGGTGTATCTGATTCTTGGACATTATATATATGTTCTAGCAACTTTTTACCAAACTTTGCTTGGTGGAAATGTCACCTCGCTTTAGTGCTTGATTAATTTCCATTTATCCCCCAAACAAAATAAAATTTGTAGTACCAGTCAAAGTGTCAAACAGAATATTTCCTTTACCCTTCTTTAAATAGCTCTTTCGTTTTCATACTTACGTAAACACCATGACGTAGTAATATATTCGGCAGTGTCTGAATAATATGTATGCAAGCATGAAATGATATAGAAAAGAAAAAAAAAAAAAAAAAAAGAGCAACCATTCTAATTACAACAATAATGGAAGCGGCATCCCTGTCCGCTATCTATCTCCTATTACTAAGATGCGAACTTCACTCAAAGGCATATGGCATGAAATCTTGTACAAGTACAAAAATATAAATTATTAAAACTAAACAAAATAATATATAAATTAGTTTTAATGAAGATAATATATATATATATATATATATATTAAATACTAATACTCATCTATTTTATTTTCTTACCACTCACTCTCACTTCATTTTATAAGGTATATTCATGGGTTTAAATTTATCAGTGATCCAATCCAATCCAATTCTATTGGATTAATTTTTAAAATATTTAGGTCGAATTCAATCCAATCCAATAAAAATATGATCATAAACGAGTTGGATAACATATTCTATTTTTTTGAACTTGAACTCAATCCATACCATATAATTAAATTTCTTATTATATAAATTAATTATTAAATATAAAACATATTAATTTTAACTCACATAATTTATTAAATTATTAAATCAAATTATCAATTACTTTTTATTTTTTAAGTTGTTATTTTTATCTCTGTCTTGATTTTGTTTATATTTTCTCATACTAATATTTATTTTTATCTAAAATAAAAATATGTATTAACATTAAAATCAATAATTCTATTAGTCAAATATTATCACAATTTGACATTTTTTAATACATTTAATAATTATGTACTTACAAAACTTTAATAAAAAATAATTATTGTTCTAGAAAAATTTATTTTTTACATAACAAAATATTTTTTAAACGTTTAGACTCGATTAATCCAATCTATTTATAATCAGATTAGTTTGGGTCAGGTATGTAAAAAATTACACAAACCCGACCAAACTTAACTCATAAAATTTTGATCGGGTGAAATAAGAAATTTAGCTAAACCCTACCCAACCCAACCCGAAATATAAACACCCCTCCCATTTTTCTCTATATCTCTCTATCTTTTTCATCACTTCATATATCATGTTTAAAATTTTCTCTCTCTCTCTCTCTACTTTTTTCTTTTTCTCCCTATCTTTCATCCACCTAAAAATGGAGTGGATTACTATCATTACTCAATCGTATTTCATTAAAAAAATTTAAAGATATTTTAACCAATTGTATCAAATAATAATAATAATAATAATAATAATAATAATAATAATAATAATAATTAATTTAGTATCTGTTTTTTTTTTTACCAAAAGAGAAATTATCTCCTTTCATTCATGATAAGTGGTTCAATACAAGTAGGAATTAAATCATAACATGGTGGCAAGAAACCGATTTTGACACCTTGTAAGAACATGAGTGACATAATTTGTTTGTCTCTGAGTAAAACTTGGTAACTTTTGGACTAGTGTATTTAGAACTAAGTCGCTAACAAAATGTTCATTTGTTTTTTTATAAGCCAAAAAATGTTCATTTGGTCAGATTTGTTTTCATAATTTGATAAGACTTGGCAATATTTCTTTGTATTTTATTAATTAAACGATGAAAAATGTCAAATATATAGCAGTGACAGATTTGTCATATATTAAAATTACAATTGGTTGCTATTAAATTCCTAGTTGTAAATGTGATCATGAATAGATATTAGTCAGAAACTTGCACCTTGGAGTCGGCGACATTTGTCTTTTGGAGAAAGAATTTATTTGATCAAGTCGATACTTTTCTCTCTATCTCTCTACTGCATTTCTTTTTTCAAGATTTCTAAGAAGGTTATTAGTATTCTTAATAGGACATAAAGGAATTTTCTTTGGGGAACAAAATATGAGGAAAAAAAATTTCATGAGTAAGGTGGGAAGTTGTGTGTTCTCCTTTTGAAAGGGTGACCTAGGTATAAAAAATCTTAAACTTTTTAACAAGACTCTTTTGGGAAAATGGCTTTGGAGGTTTTTGAGTGAAAGAGAGTCTTTGGAGAGATATCTTAATTAATAAATATGGTATTGAGTATGGATGATCTTGGGGGGAGGGGGGGTTATCATGTTAAGGGTTCTCAATGGTGATGTGACATTCTGAAGAGTTGTGAGATCCTTCCTAATGATCTCGGGTGGTTTCAAGAGACTGTGCCAAGAGTGGTGGGTGAGGGTAAGGAAGTGAGCTTTTGGAGAGTGAAGTGAGTAGGGATGGAGCTTTTGTGTAAAAGCTTCAACCGAGTATTCTTGAATTCGTTACAAAAAGAGGATATGATTGCGGATGTGGGGATTTTGGCAAGATGGGATGTGGTGTTGGAATTTGAATTGGAGGAGGCAATGGCATGGTTTTCATGGGAAGAAGAAGTGGTGCATAATATGTGGAATGTTATTGGATGTAATGGACCAAAAATGAATGAGTTCGATGATTGGACTTGGACCACAAGCTCGAGCAAGTCATATGTAGCCAACGATGTGTACGGGTTGCTGAATGTTGGAGTTAGTGAGAGGGATACAAAGTTCTACAAACAGCTTCCGAGGCTGCCATTACCTTCCAAAATTAAAGGGTTTATATATATGGAGGCTAGCACATGATAGACTACAAACAATGGATAACCTTGAAAGAAGAAACATTATTAACGATGCAAATGACTTAAATTGTGTATTTTTACGTGGTTGTGTGGAAACTTCTAGGCACTTGTTCTTTGAATGTAGGGTCTCATGCTACGTTTGGAATTATTGGTAATCATGGTATGGAGATTTGAGGGTGTTGCCCAATGATTGTATCACACACTTTTGGCAACATAAAGGAGAAACCCAGGGGAAAAATGCATCGTTGGCTTGGTGGGGGGTGTGGGCATCAGTGTTGTGCGGGATTTGGTTGCACAGAGATGATCTTAAATTCAACAAGAAGATCCGTGACATTGAAGCTTAATTTGGTGGATGTTATTAGAATCAGAGCTTGGAGTTGGGCAAAGGCCTACGTGAAAGGCTTCAATCCATCTCTGTATGCTTGGAACTTGCAACCAAAGGATACTCATTTGCCTCATGCTTCTGTAACTCTGGAGTTGGGTTTGCCACATCTTGTGTCAACTTCAACTTTCATTACTGTTGCGCTCACGGCAAGTATACCGGTCGTACAAGTAATAGAGTGATGAAGAAAGGGATTTGTCGTTCCCAACGAGGATTGCTTGGCCAAATAAACTATAATTTTGATCGATAAGTTGGATACCAAAATAAGGAAGAATAATGTTGCGGTTGTTGTTGTATGAATCGATTAAACGAAATTAAAACTAAAAGCAAGCATAAATTAATATCAACAGCAAATTAGGGAATAACAATGTGTATGGACATGTAGCTAGGGCAACCCACACTCAATGTGCCTTTCTATAAAATGATATTGAGTACTATATTCGATTATCCAAGCTATTCAACTACTGTGTTCTTCTTATATTGACTAAGCTTTGATGTCTCTTCCACTTAGTTCTTTAACTCACCATCCAACCCTAATCTCTTAGTGATCTTAAGCAAGTTAAGCATTAAGCAAACACATAAACAAGCTAAGTTGCAAGCACCCACCCCTATTCTTAGGTAGTGTTAGTAAGTTACTACACTTAGGTCTGAAACTAAAGTCCCAATATGTCTATTGTGAACTTAAGCTCTAAGCTTTTACCTAGGTTAGCTAAGTCTAGGCAAGAGAATGAAAGAGAAGTACAAAGTGCAGTAAAATAGCTTGTAATAAATGAACAATAGCATTCAATACATCCAAAAGAGATTTACGTTAAGTGCTTTGGCCCTAACTACAATAAATGCTCAGCCAAACCTCATAATGGGTGGTTGAGCTACAAAAAGAATCATCCCTAGCAGAAGCAAGAAGGAAGAAGATGAAGGAGGAGTCCGACTTTGGTCTTCAACCTCCAACCCTAAGCTAAGGATGCCCAAGCTTCTAAACCCTAAGATGGTGTTTTTCTCCCTCCAATTTTTTTTGCTTTGAAGACTGAGGATGAGGGTATTTATGAGGTAGTAGATGAAATTCTCAAATTACCCTTGAAAACCTTCAGAAATCGCAAACTGCAGAGTCCCACGCCTGGGGCGTGGCTTCCCACACTTGGAGCGTGGCATTCCACACTTGGAGCGTGGCATTCCAGACAAAATGCAAGAAGGAGGCACTTTCCCACGCCTGGGGCGTGGACTTCCAGCCAGAATTGCAAAACAAGGCCTCTACCCACGCTTGGGGCGTGGGACTTCAAGCTGGAGGCGTGGACTTCCAGAACTTCCAAAAATGGCTTGAATTGTGTGATTTCCTACTTAGAAAACGTTCAAAATAGCATAACACACGATAGGAATGGATTCATCAACAATTACCATAAATTTATGCAGTTCTAAGCTATTTCTCAATGATTTTTGGCTTTTAGAGGCTTGGAAAGGGCCATATGCTGGGCGCATATCAAACAATTCCCAGATTTAGATATTGCTGTCCTCAGCAATGAACAAAGAGTTTCTGTAGGAAGCATGGATCAAGTTTCCAAGAATTCTTTGAATAAAACAACTTCAAGCATAGAATGCTACAAATGACTGATTCACAATCAACTTTAAACAAAGCTTTCAAATCCATCAAACAATGAGACCCAACTTGAATACCTCTCACAGATGCACATTTCACTCAACACTAAAGTGTTTGGGGTATTATAAACTCTCAATCCATCACTGTTCTAGCATTACTATAAACTTGATCTTATTCTCTAGTTCCTAAAGATAAGAAACATAAACACATGCAAAGTTGATCAAAAGGTCTTGAAAGGTTGTAACTTGGCTTGGCTAAAAGGGTAGACAATTTTGGAAAGTGACTAAATAATAATTGAGATTGGAATAGCATCAACTTTTCCATTCATTCAGATTTTCATTCATTTCATTTCACTACCTCTTTTTAGCATTTCTTTTTCTTTTTCATTTCCCTTTTTATTCTTGTATTTTTCCTTTTGCTTTCAATTCATTTCAGCCCAACTTTTGATTTTTCTTTTTCCATTTCTAATACTTTTCACCTGAATTCTTTTCTTTCAACCACAATTCACATAATTCACATTTGCATTCCAATCTCAACCAAGGTGAGGTTATGATAGTGGTTTACATTGATTCTTTTATCAGGTGTTTGAACAATCAAGTCTCAGGCTCAAGGGGCTAGCAAGGGATTAAAATTTTCAGGGAAAGCTATTTGGCTCAAGCTTAAAAGAATAAAGTTGCCTTTATCACATCAATTTATGCATGCATCAGAGAGAAACAGATCAAGTTCTAGTGTACTATCACAATGAGGCATCCCTCAAAAGAAATTAACTGTTTAGGCACAATCCTCACTAGTTATGGTATCAAGTTGGACTCATGATGATTTCAAATCAAACTTGTTTTCCATTTCAAAATGAACTCAGTCATACAAGCATTCAACTCAATTCATGTTCTATACAAAATCAATCCAGAATCTATATCACCAAGGCTTCCCAAAATATCAACACATTCACTGATTTGACAATTCTAAATCTGAGTCATGTTATGCTTAGCAAGATTCTGAAAGTAAGAACTAAACTCTAAATCAATTCTTGTATTCCTGTACGGATTAACAAAAAGAAAAGGTAAGTAATTATGCCTGTACCATATCTGTTCATAATTCACAAAAAGAAACTATTCACCAAAAAGATTCATCATTCACAAAAGAATTTTGTTCCAAAAAGAGTTTCAGACGTCCTTTGTTCTCAACATCATTAATTTCCTCAATTAACGCATACCCCAATTCCCAGATTTAATTTTTGCTGTCCCCAGCAAATAATTAAGGACTAGGTGTGGAAGGAACAAAATAAGTAGGCGTTATTTGAGGACACAAGACAAACGGAACATCAGTCCAAAATATATAGCAAAATATGTACCAACTTCAAAGCAATTGTCATAGAAACTGATAATTTAAACACAATGCAGGAGAGCTAACCAAAGAGCTCAGCAAAAGGTACTGATAAGTCTAAAATGCAGAAATGTTCATAGGTCTAAGCACATGCACCATCAGATCACAAAGGGTGCACAAAAAGTCTAAAACAGGAAACTAGTTCAAAGCATAAAAACAGAAAGTAAACAGAAGCATAAATAAAGATAAAGATAAAGAAAAGGTCCAGGTCAGTGAGGCTGGTCATCCTCCATGGCTTCAGGTGCAGCTGGTGGTGAGGATGGATAGGCAAAAGCAAGTGCAGGGGGCTGGGGTTGAAACTCTGAAGGGTCAATAGTGAGCTTGCGACAAATGGCCTCAAGCATGCGCTGTTGGGCTTCGAGCATCACTTGTTGAGTGTCTAACTTCGCTTGCATCTGCAAATAACTTGCAGAATCTTCATAAATGTGCTCCCGGGAAGGTGCATGGCTGGAAGAGGAGGCGTGTGCTCGCGGTGGAGGTCGAGGAATCTCGTAATGAGGTTCCCCTAAACCTTCGCGTGGTGGATGGCGAGGGCTTCTTGCATCCATTTCCTCTTGGGAGAGCTCGGCGTTGCGGAGAAGTTGCTCTTGAAGCATGTGCTTCACAGACTCCATATAAGTCTGCCGAGTCAGAGGAGGGCCGGGCAGCACATCCTTTGGCTCATCCTCAGGAATGTCCAAACCTGCGTGCATACACAAATGAGAAATAAGGGATGAGTGAGCCAGTTGAAAGCGGCTGCTGCTAGCGAGTGCCATGTGAAGAATTCTGTTGGAGAGAATAGCAGCAATGTTGAGATTCTGCTCCCCCAGCAATGTGTACAACAGACACGTCCGCTCCACATTAACTTCTGAAGTGTTGGTCGAGGGAATGATGG
The DNA here is from genome assembly GCA_007407185.1 of Glycine tomentella. Taxonomy (NCBI): domain Eukaryota; kingdom Viridiplantae; phylum Streptophyta; class Magnoliopsida; order Fabales; family Fabaceae; genus Glycine; species Glycine tomentella. The sequence goes on from PYAF01000449.1 coordinate 264,934, forward strand.
TGTGGTTGACGAAATGGTGCCAAAAGTCTGCCTCAGGGTTCAGCTCTTGTCTTTTCAGCTTTTCCGGAATGCCCTCCATGCCTGCCTTCATGATCCACGAAGAAAACCGCATAGTGATGCCGCGGCGGAGCTCATCAGCCAACTGAGGCATATCATCTCTGTAGAGTGCTTTGCCGGTGCCTGGAATGGGCTGCATCCTTTCAAATCGGGTAGCAAAACCACAACTGTAGATGCTCAAGCATGAGGTCTGAAGGAAACTCTCTATGAATTTGGCGTCAAATGGCACTTTGACACCGCGCACCCAGCTGCGCCGACGCTCTGCCACTGTCTCTCGATCCACATTGGCCAAGAATTCTTTGAGGATGGAGCTCGAACTGGGTTCTGGAAAACTGACCAATGTATGCCATTGACGCCCAGTGATCACCTCCAAAATAGGAGAATCAGCGGGAAAAGCTTCCCAAGCGATGCTCTTTTCCGGGATGATTTTCTTGGGCAAGTACCAATTGTCAAACCTATCTTGGTGTTCACGAGTGCGGAAGCGTCCATCATCAAATTCAGCAGTTCTGGGGCGCTTGCTGCTCGCCTCGGTGGTGACTTTTTGCTTACCCTTGTCCACTTGCTTCCCCTGAAACTCAGAAAATCCAACATACCACATGGCTTCCATTAGCTTAATAAAAAAACAGAAAGGTACACGATTGGATAGCCACAATTCCCAGATTTAATTGCAACCATATCATCAACAATTGTATTCTAATCATCACAATGGGTTGCAACAAATCAATCATGACCAAGGGAGCAAAGATACATATGTATATTAATGCTAGTGAGCATGGAATTTCCAGATTTAAATCACACCATACCCCACACAAAGTGCTGCAAAGCAAGTAAGCAAATCAGTGGGTACATGCACAATATTCTGTTCTGCAACATTGAATCTTAACAATAGCGCTTAATCATGCAATTGGTCATGTCAAGGTTCTAGGGTTTCATTCATAGCATGTTAACAATGGAACAACCATAAAAACCTAGAAGCCTTAGACACCTTGAATCATTCCCCACAGATTTTTCCAACACCTTTTTAACACAATAACAAAACAAACCATGAACAAAGCCCTTAATAGTTTCAATTATCTCAGGGAAACCTTTAATATCATGGAATTTACATCAAGCCTTTGAAGTCAATTGAATAATGAACAAAACTATGCAACAAGGTATAGCATGCATTTGACAAATAAGCATGGAAGCACGAAAAGCCTAGCCACGCCCCAAGCGTGGGGTTTCACGCCCCAGGCGTGGGCTGGAATTTTGGGGCTTTTGAAGATGCTACAATGGAGATGTAAGGAAACCTTCCTCTTGTGTCTGTGAACATCCAAGCATGCAATAAAAAGTGAAATACTCACCTTATCACGAGCCATAGTCTTGACCAAGAGTGAGAATGAAATGCACAAAATGGAGACCCAAATATTCACGGCCAAAGCATGGAGTGGAGGAGGAATGAAATGAGTAGAATGGAATGGAAGATGATGAACTTAAAGGGAGAAGAGAGAGAATGGTGGACAGTTAAGAGAAGTTAATGGAGGTTTTGGAAGTTTAGGAGTTAGGATTGGGGAAGTAATGGAGTGTATGGGAGTTACAAAGGAAGTGGAGAAGCTGAAATAGTTTGGGAAAGCCAAATTGTAGTTTAAATTTCGAATTTTAAAAGCTTCCCTGAAGGTGCCACGCCCTAAGCGTGGGGCTCCACGCTTCAGGCGTGGAATAGCAGTGAATTTGGGCATTGGAGGAGGTATTCCACGCTCCAGGCGTGGTTCTTCACGCCCCAGGCGTGGGGTTCCAGGGGATTTCGAGCTTCTGAGGGGCTGGCCACGCTTCAGGCGTGGATATCCACGCTTCAGGCGTGGAGAGGCAGAGAAAATGGGCTTTTGGGTAAGGTTTCCACGCCCCAGGCGTGGGATTTCACGCTTCAGGCATGGGCTGCAGTGCACACATGCTTATTTGCTTTAACTTTGCTAACTTTGACCCACCACAAAGCCACCATGACAATGTCCTTTCACGCTTGAATTAAATGGGAAGGATACATAACAAGCCTAAGTGAGGTTGGATTATCCCAAGTAATATGCAATGAAGGATTCAAAGAAATCTAGCTCAAGGAAATTAGTTTATGATACCAACACCTAAAGACTTGAGAATAGGTCACAACAGATGTTACCAAATGAATTATCAAAGCCAAAATTATATCAACCCAAGCAACATAGATAATTCATTAAATTGGTAATAACACAGCATGATCAATATGACTCATAACCATAAAGCAAGAGCATGAAATGGATTCAGAGCACAAGCAATCAGATATACTGTTGAACCATGGCTAGAATTCTCAGGTTGATCCCACAAAACACAGTGGTGCAAATTAGATAAGTTCCAATTAATTCCTTCACACATTGAAGTATACACAATATCATGACTTGAACCAAAAATCTCAGAACACAAATGTATGCAAATGTCACCATGCACAAACCAGACCTTAGCTATGATTCCCAGATTTATGGATGACCACGGGGTAAGCTAACAATATCAATAATGAAAGCACTGATCAGGAATCAAAACTACTGAGGAACAAAAAGACATTCATGCTCAAAATAATGGTTAGCATCAGATAATGGCATATACCAGTTAAACACAACCCATAATTAACCACAATTACCACATGAGCAAGAAATGACAGTTCAAATCAGTTATGAACTAATTCTGCAGACCATAAAACCATTGAACTTGTCACTCAACAGCTTAAACTAGTGAATCATGCACAAAACCTCAAGTCAAGTACCCCATCAGCAGACAAGTAGAAAATGAAAAATATCCCCAATGCCAAACTCATGTAGTCATAATCAGACTATCAATGGACCCCACTTGAGAAACATACAAAGGGAACACGAATAGAACAACACTACTCAACTCCTAAACCTAAGATTAAAACAGCACAACTCAAAACAAAACATTACTATACTCCTAGAAAAACATAAACAAGGAATATAACAGACATAATTACAAACCACATTGAGTTGCCTCTCACAAGTGCTTGTTTAACGTCACGAGCCTGATGGTTAATCCTCTAAGGATTAGGGGAGCTCAAAGGGATTGCACTTACATCCCTATCAATTGGACCACCATGGTATGGCTTCAGACGCCATCCATTGACCTTGAAAGGTTGGTTAGAGTCAAGAGGAGAGATTTCTACGGTACCATAAGGAAAAACCCTTACCACCACAAATGGGCCAGACCATCGAGACTTGAGTTTACCTGGAAACAACCGCAAACGCGAGTTGTACAATAATACCTGTTGGCCGGGCTCAAATTCCTTGTGATGGATGTGTTTGTGGTGCCATTTCTTGGTCTTTTCCTTGTAGAGCTTTGCATTCTCATATGCAGCAAGTCGGAATTCATCAAGTTCATTCATCTGCAACAACCTCTTCTCAGTAGCCTTGGAAAGCTCAAAATTGAGGAACTTGGTAGCCCACATTGCCTTATGTTCCAATTCTACCGGAAGATGACAAGATTTTCCATACACCAACTGATATGGAGACATTCCAATTGGTGTCTTGAAAGCTGTCCGGTAGGCCCACAAGGCATCATCCAACTTCCTTGACCAATCTTTCCGTGAGTTCCCAACAGTCTTCTCTAAAATTCTCTTTAATTCTCTGTTAGAGACCTCAACTTGGCCACTGGTTTGTGGGTGGTATGGTGTGGCCACTTTATGGGTTACCCCATACTTGTTGAGCAAACTCTCAATATTCTTGTTGCAAAAATGCGTGCCCCCATCACTGATTATGGCCCTTGGAACTCCAAAACGAGTGAATATGTTCTTCCTCAAGAAATTTTCCACAACTCTGGCATCATTTGTAGGTAAGGCTGCAGCTTCCACCCACTTTGACACATAATCAACAACCACCAAGATGTATTGGTTGGAATATGACTTGGGAAATGGTCTCATGAAGTCAATCCCCCAAACATCGAATAATTCCACTTCAAGAATGTTGTTGAGAGGCATCTCATCTTTACGGGATATGTTACCCGTTCTTTGACATCTATCACAGCTCTCTACAAATTCTTTAGCGTCCTTGAAGATGGTGGGCCAATAGTAGCCGCTTTGCAACACCTTGTGGGCTGTTCTATTTCCTCCAAAATGGCCTCCATAGCTGGAAGAATGGCAATGCCATAGGATCTTCGGAACATCGAATTCAGCTACACATCTTCTTAGAATGCCATCAGCACACTGAAAATAGAGGAATGGGCTGTCCCAATGATATCTTCTTGCATCATGCAGAAACTTCTTCTTTTGTTGCCATGTCAAATCCTCTGGAAGAACACCAACAGCCTTATAATTGGCCATATCCGCAAACCATGGTGTAGCAGTGATGGCCATCATTTGTTCATCTGGAAAAGACTCATTAATCACCAATTCCGGCCCATCTTGCAGATTTGTAGCTTGAATTCTTGATAAATGATCTGCCACCTTGTTCTCAACTCCCGCTTTATCTCTTATTTCAAGATCAAACTCTTGAAACAATAGCATCCAACGCAACAGCCTTGGCTTAGCATCCTACTTTGTCAACAAGTACTTAAGAGCAGCGTGGTCAGTGAAAACAATGACTTTGGACCCAATCAAGTAAGGCCTAAACTTATCCAATGCATACACTACTGCTAACATTTCTTTTTCAGTCGTGGCATAGTTGATCTGTGCCTCATTTAAAACCTTGCTAGCATAGTATATGACATGTAAAAGCTTATCCTTACGTTGCCCAAGGACAGCCCCTATAGCATAAGCGCTTGCATCGCACATTAGCTCAAATGGTAAGTTCCAATCAGGAGCTGTGAGGACTGATCCAGTTGTGAGCTTTTCTTTTAACACATTAAAAGCACTAAGACAAGCCTCATCAAATACAAAATCAGACTCTTTGGTCAATAGTTGGCTAAGAGGTCTAGCAATCTTTGAAAAATCCTTAATGAACCTCCTATAGAAGCCGGCGTGGCCTAAGAAGCTACGCACGCTATTGACATTTGTGGGAGGTGGCAATTTTTCAATCAACATAAGCTTGGCCTCATCTACCTCAATTCCTTTAGAGGAGATTTTGTGGCCCAAAACAATGCCATCACGTACCATGAAATGGCACTTCTCCCAATTTAAAACAAGGTTGGTTTCTTGACATCTTTGCAAAAATTTTGATAAATTAGACAAACAAGCATCAAAGCAAGAACCAAACACAGAAATATCATCCATGAACACCTCAAGGAATTTTTCAATCATGTCAGAGAAAATAGAAAGCATACACCTTTGAAACGTCGCAGGTGCATTGCACAACCCGAAGGGCATCCTTCTGTATGCAAACACTCCGAACGGACAAGTGAAAGCTGTCTTCTCCTGATCTTCTGGTGCCACAGGAATCTGATTGTAGCCGGAGTACCCATCAAGAAAGCAATAGAAAGCATGGCCGGCTAGTCTCTCCAACATCTGATCGATGAAGGGAAGTGGAAAATGGTCTTTTCTGGTGGCGTCATTGAGTCTTCTATAATCAACACACATACGCCAACCAGTTATGGTTCTTGTGGGAATGAGATCGTTGTTTTCGTTTTGAACCACTGTCATACCTCCTTTCTTTGGGACGGTCTGTACCGGGCTCACCCAAGCAGTGTCTGATATGGGATAGATCATCCCAGCATCTAAAAGCTTCACCACTTCCTTCCGGACAACCTCTTTCATCATAGGATTCAATCTTCTTTGAGGTTGCCTAACGGGTTTCACATCATCCTCCATTAGAATCTTATGGGTACAAAATGAAGGATTGATACCCTTCAAATCTGAAATGGTCCATCCAATGGCGGATTTATGTGCCTTGAGCACATTGATGAGCTTGGCTTCTTCCTCCTCAGATAAGCTCTTGCTAATAATCACAGGGTAGGTGTCATCTTCTCCCACAAATACATATTTGAGGGCTGCTGGAAGTTCTTTCAGTTCTAGCTTTGGTGCCCCAACCTCAATGTCTGTGGCCTTTTTCTCTAACATCTCCATGGCTACCTCTTCTGATTCTTCAATGGCAGCCACTTCATGGATGTCTATCAATTCCTCCAATTCTTGCTCCATAGATACATTGGACTGAACTAGATCATCTAGCACATCCAACTGGAAGCAATCATCTTTGTCCATTGGGGCCTTCATAGCATCAAGCACGTTGAAGGTGATAGACTCATCAAACATTCTTAGCTCCAATTTCCCTTCAGCCACATCTATAATAGCTCTAGCCGTAGCCAAAAATGGCCTACCTAGAAGAACAGGTATCTCGCCTTCTTCCATGTCTAGAACAATAAAATCGGCTGGGAAGATAAACTTGTCCACCTTGACTAAGATGTCTTCAATAAATCCACTAGGACGTCTCAAAGATCTATCAGGGAGCTGTAAGGATACTCGGGTGGGTTTCAACTCAGAGATGCCTAATGATTTGCAAATGGATAGGGGCATCAAGTTGATACTTGCACCAAGATCACACAAAGCTTTGCCCACATTAACATTACCTATGGCAATAGGTATGTTAAAACTCCCCGGATCTCTGAGCTTCGGTGGAACTTTGCTCTGAATAATAGCACTACACTCCTCAGTTAGAACCACGGTCTCGCACTCTTGGAGCTTGTGCTTCTTAGAAAGCAATTCTTTCATGAACTTTGCGTAGTTTGGCATATTGGCCAAAGCTTCAGCAAATGGGATATTGACTTGCAGCTTTTTAAACATTTCAAGGAACTTGGCATATTGCTTCTTCTGATTTTGCTGCTTCATCCTTAAGGGATATGGAGGCTTTTCAAATCTGGAAAAATCCAGAGGTGGCTTGGGCTCAGCTGTGGCTTTTTCCTTTCCCTTTTTCTTCTCGTGTTCCTTGGAGCTGTTAGGAACCTCTGATGCTGCAGAATTCTCTGCTGCAGAATTTTTGATTTCTGCATTAGCTTTTGGAATCTCAGTCTCCTCTTCTCTTGGCACCACTTGGACCTTCTCCTTAGGAGCAATAACAATGCCACTCCTAGTAGTGATGGCCTTAGCATGTTCCCTAGGATTAACAACAGTATCACTAGGGAATTGGCCCGGTGGTCTCTCAGCTAGTTGCCTTGATATCTGACCAATTTGTGTTTCCACATTCCTGATAGAAGCTCCTTGATTCTTCAACTGAGATCTAGTCTCATTCATGAAAGCATCAGTATTTTGGATATGATCATTCGTGGTCTTGGCCAATTGCAACATAGCCTTTTCCAATTCAGAAGGCTCTTTGGGAGGGATGGGAGGAGGTTGCAAGTAATTGTTGGATTTGTAATCCAAACCACTCCCATGTGGTCTT
>PYAF01000449.1:272406-285780 GCA_007407185.1 Glycine tomentella
TCCTGATAGAAGCTCCTTGATTCTTCAACTGAGATCTAGTCTCATTCATGAAAGCATCAGTATTTTGGATATGATCATTCGTGGTCTTGGCCAATTGCAACATAGCCTTTTCCAATTCAGAAGGCTCTTTGGGAGGGATGGGAGGAGGTTGCAAGTAATTGTTGGATTTGTAATCCAAACCACTCCCATGTGGTCTTCTCGGATAGCTACTTCCACTCCCAGAAGCTTGGTTGTAATTTCTCTGGTAACCTTGTGGTGGCCTTTGGTCATACCATACTCCATTGACTTGAATTGGATCAGCCCCCACTAAGGTTGGACACACATTAGATTCGTGGTCCCCTTGGCAATATTCACATACAGCTGTGCTTGCCTTGATTGATGAAGCTTGAGCTTTTGACACTTCAAGCTTGTCAATCTTAGCATTGAGGATGGCTAGCTGCTGTGATAGGAGTTTTTGCTCGGCCAACATAGCATCTGTGCTACCCAAATGAATGGCTTCCCTCTTTGGCTGACTTGTCAAGCTTTCATTCTCCGTTCTAGCCAAAGAGTCAATCAAATCATATGTTTGTGCAGCTGTCTTCGATCTGATGGTTCCTCCAGCTGCTCCATTAATTACCAGCTTGGATTCAGGTGACAAACCATTAAAGAAGATTCGCACCTTCTTCCCTACCGGCATATCATATTGAGGACATAGCCAGATTAGCTCTTGGAACCTCTTCCATGCCGCACAAAGTGTCTCTCTTTCTCGCTGTGTGAAGTTGGTGATCTCATTCACCAAACGGTTATACTTCTCCATAGAGAAATATTCAGCGAAGAACCTTGCCATCAACTCATCCCAAGTAGTTATGCTGTTAGAAGGTTGACGATGTAACCACTTGAGTGCCTTGCCCTTCAAAGCGAATGGAAAAAGACGGAGTCGAATAGCATCATCTGTCACTCCTTGATGGCGGATGGTGTCGCAGATCATCATAAAATGGTCAGCAAAGCTGTGAGGATCCTCATCGTCCTCACCACTAAATTGATTCTTCTCCACCAAGCTGATAAGAGATGGGTGGATGTCGAAATGATGTGCTTGAATGGGTGACCTCACTATGCTGGGTGCTGGACGGACAAACAATGGAGCAAGAATGTTCTCCATTAATTCATCCTCCGGCCTTAGCTGCTCACGATTGTTTTCAGCCATGTCTAATTCCCCTTCAAAATCTTCTTCTTCTAGAGGTTGAGAACTAGACTCTTCTGCTTCCCTCCTTAACCTCGTCAACCTCCGATTCCTCCTCGCGGTTTTCTCGATTTCGGGATCAAACTGAAGATTGTCAGGGCTAACGATACCTCGCATGTACTCTGGAAGCAGGTTAGAAACAAAATAAGTCCAATCTTAAGGATAAAAAGTTATAATGAATTTGGCTAAAACAATCCCCGGCAACGGCGCCAAAAACTTGTTGCGCTCACGGCAAGTATACCGGTCGTACAAGTAATAGAGTGATGAAGAAAGGGATTTGTCGTTCCCAACGAGGATTGCTTGGCCAAATAAACTATAATTTTGATCGATAAGTTGGATACCAAAACAAGGAAGAATAATGTTGCGGTTGTTGTTGTATGAATCGATTAAACGAAATTAAAACTAAAAGCAAGCATAAATTAATATCAACAGCAAATTAGGGAATAACAATGTGTATAGACATGTAGCTAGGGTAACCCACACTCAATGTGCCTCTCTATAAAATGATATTGAGTACTATATTCAATTATCCAAGCTATTCAACTACTGTGTTCTTCTTATATTGACTAAGCTTTGATGTCTCTTCCACTTAGTTCTTTAACTCACCATCCAACCCTAATCTCTTAGTGATCTTAAGCAAGTTAAGCATTAAGCAAACACATAAACAAGCTAAGTTGCAAGCACCCACCCCTATTCCTAGGTAGTGTTAGCAAGTTACTACACTTAGGTCTGAAACTAAAGTCCCAATATGTCTATTGTGAACTTAAGCTCTAAGCTTTTACCTAGGTTAGCTAAGTCTAGGCAAGAGAATGAAAGAGAAGTACAAAGTGCAGTAAAATAGCTTGTAATAAATGAACAATAGCATTCAATACATCCAAAAGAGATTTACATTAAGTGCTTTGGCCCTAACTACAATAAATGCTCAGCCAAACCTCATAATGGGTGGTTGAGCTACAAAAAGAATCATCCCTAGCAAAAGCAAGAAGGAAGAAGATGAAGGAGGAGTCCCACTTTGGTCTTCAACCTCCAACCCTAAGCTAAGGATGTCCAAGTTTCTAAACCCTAAGATGGTGTTTTTCTCCCTCCAATTTTTTTTGCTTTGAAGACTAAGGATGAGGGTATTTATGAGGTAGTAGATGAAATTCCCAAATTGCCCTTAAAAACCTTCAGAAATCGCAAACTGCAGAGTCCCACACCTGGGGCGTGGCTTCCCACGCTTGGAGCGTGGCATTCCAGACAAAATGCAAGAAGGAGGCACTTTCCCACGCCTGGGGCGTGGACTTCCAGCCAGAATTGCAAAACAAGGCCTCTACCCACGCTTGGGGCGTGGGACTTCAAGCTGGAGGCGTGGACTTCCAGAACTTCCAAAAATGGCTTGAATTGTGTGATTTCCTGCTTAGAAAACGTTCAAAATAGCATAACACACGATAGGAATGGATTCATCAACAATTACCATAAATTTATGCAGTTCTAAGCTATTTCTCAATGATTATTGGCTTTTAGAGGCTTGGAAAGGGCCATATGCTGGACGCATATCAATTACTATACATATTTTGCTTTGCAAAAAAAAAAAAAAAAAAAAGTCTTTGGTGATTGACGACTTTCATTTCACACAACTTCTGCGATTCCCCATAACAGGAAATTTCATTAATTACATCCCTTACGGCTTCATACAACACAAAGTACACAGTACATGATTCTTTGGGTACTCAAACTATAGAGTACTTTATTCAACTACTTACATGTTATAATATCCCTTCCACAACTACAGAAGACCTTGATTTAAATATAGTTGCAGGTCTCCGAGTTTTTTTTCTACACATAAATCATACAAGAGAGTAACATAACATGAAACAGCAAAAAGACCCATTTGAAGATACCTAATAATTCACATGCATAAGCCAAAAAGCTTAGAATTTCATGGGTCTACCACCCCAATAACGATTTTGGGGTTTACCCTTTGGATAATTCACAGCAGATTTCGCAGCAAAATGGCTAGTTGTTGCCTCCATGCCAATCGCAGCAGATTCTTCCATCACATCATTGGACACATTATAAACCACCCAACAACGTTCTCCTCTTCGCCCATGGAATGCATCATTTGCATTGTTCCTCCTTGATGGACCATAGAACTTGTCTATCAGAGCAAAGCCTTCTGCACCAATCTTCCATAGGTCTGCCTGAGGAGGTGCCATAAATGTTGGAGATGTTGGAACAGATTTTATCAATGTAGTTGCTCCTTGAGTTTTTGGTTTGTTGCTTGAAAGGTTGAGAGACCCAAATTTCCTTTTTATAGAACAGCGCCCAAGTGGTTAATTCATTCTTGTAGCATCATGCTGCTCTCCGTGTGGAGCAAGGAAGAATATTTAGTTATTCTAAGGATTAAATTAAATTAGAGAATAATATATAGGCGGTCCGTCTATGGATAAGAATTAAGGAGATGTCCAATAACCAAAAATTAAATTACTCATTTAAGTATCTTAGAGGATATTAATTTTTTTTATTTTTTTTAAATTTTGAAAATAGATTATTTATATAAGATACCTAAATTAAAACTTAAAAAACTTATAATGTCAATTGAACTTCATCCAACAAAAAAAAATATTTTTTATCCTAAAAAATTTATCAAGCATCTTTCATTAGAGACGGTCTAAAGCCACTTCTTCCCATAAACCAATATTGTAGTAATATATATTTGAGTTCTTAGATTTATTAATTTGTTTGGTTTGGGTGTTTACTTATCTGGGTATGCCTTCGGCTTCCTCGGGGGCTACTACTGGGAAACCTTTGGCTAGGATCCTATCAGGGAATATATTCGAATATATTGTTTTCACAAAGTCGAAATTTGAGAGAAAGTGAAAGTGGTCACAGACTTCTGTCTAAAGATGTGAAATTCTCTTCTTCTTTTTTACCCCTAATTTGGATAATTAAATTATTATAAACATCCTTTTACTTTAAATTCACCAACCAAAATATCAAAATTTACCGAGAATTTGAAAATATTGAAATTTCTCCTCTTCAATCTTACTTAATTACAAAATCCTTTAAATTTTATTGAATTTTCATACAATAATTATATATATAGAAATATTATTTTTGTGAATTCTAATATTTAATTGTTTCTACACAAATTTTCATACCCTCCGAGCATTTTATTCAATATTACAAGTTACATCCATACTTCATTCTTTAAAAGAATCATTCACTGTTCATGATAAATGATTTTGTAACGTTCTAATAACTCTTAACAACTTTATAATTAAGGAACTTTCTAGCTCTTGGGTCCTGGTCACATGTGCTCTGGTAATGGATTTAAAATGATTTTTATCCTATATATAGACAGGTACATTTCATGTTAAACAAATTATTAAAGCGATTGATTTAAGTTTTTTCTATTAATAACATTATAGAGTAGTGATGAATAGAATTGAATATGTTCATATTTATCACCAACATTGTCGAAAAATTCTATATGGGAAAGGAAGGTTTTCCACGAGAACACGGAGATTGGCGAATGCGATCTAGCCTGCTCCGGAGATTCTTTTTCAACTTAAATTACTTTACAGTCTTAACGGAAGAATTAAAAAAAGAAATACCTCGCGTGAATCTAATTCCTTATAAATAATTTTTTTTCACATTTTACTTAAAAGTGAGAAAGAAAGTATATGAATCTGGTTCGGTTCAAGACACAGAGATTCGGTTCAGAGGTTTGATCCAGGGAAGAGATTGAGCAGTTTGAGAAGGTTTCCTTTAATAACGAACTGCGGTGGTTCATTACTTACGGCGTACGCTTCCTCTTTCCATGAATGTCGGCTTGATTTCTTAGGCTTTGTTTGGGAGAGTGATTTTGGAGGGAAAGAGAGAGAAGAAAAAGGTTTAGGTAGAGACATTTCCTTATTTGGGAGTTTTAATTTTTAAGGGAAAGGATTTGAGGATTTTTAAAACTCCTCTGAAATCTTCCAAAGCCTACAAATTATTGTTCCCTCTATTCGGGATTTTTAGAAGGAAAAGTAACTAAAATGATTATTTTACCCCAATCAATGTTAATAAAATTATTATCCTACTCCAGTGAATGTAAGATATAGAGTGTATTAATTTTTAAAATAAGGACAAAATTGTAAAAATATCTTATTAACTCTCTATTTCCCTCTTTTAATATATTTTTAACTTCCAAACAAGTAGCAAGGAACTTTCCTCATTTTTTCTCTCTTTTCTTCCCCTCTCTTCTCCTTGAATTTCTTTCCTTCCCTTCCCCTCCTAACTCCCAGACTAAGGCTCCCTTCCCCTCCTAACTCCCAGACAAAGCCTTAGTGATTAGGCCTTTGAAATGCCATTTTGGTTTAACCATTGCTAGATTATTTCCAGGACAATTATCCCCAAGTCGGTTGTTTCTTCAAAGAAATTGTCGACTTATGATGTCATCGAATTATACCTTTAGATAAAATTTCTTCAGTGATCATAATCATATTCATTATGTCGTATATTGCATATATCATTGATTTATATTTACTTTGGTATTAAAGTTTTATGTAGATATTTTTTTTTATAGAAACACAGTAGGAAAATAGATAAGAAAGTAAAATGTATTAAGTTTTTTATAAACTAAAATTAATTTATACATTTACTTTAACAAAAAAAAACTTATATAATTAACTTTTATAAAATTTCTTTTCATAAATTCTCCAAAAAGTAATAAGTTAATTTTAAGCTTACTTAAAGAAACACAATACATTTTACCTTCATACTTTTTTTAATAAGTATTTATAAGAAAGTTTATCCAAAGAACCTAACTACAATTAATATGTGTTTATAGATAAGTTAATTACTTACTTTTAGTATCACATATATAATAGTTGGGCTTAGTTTTATTTTTCTTCTTATTTTTCCATTTAGTACATATTTGATGGAGATTAATTTTAGAAATTAAAGAATTCTTTAAAAATTGTTGTGAAAAAAAAAGCTTTAAACTTTATTGGGCAACAAAAACATGAACTTTGCTTTAATTAAATCTAATTAAGAAATTCGAATTTGTTATTCGTGTCTACTTCTTAATATAATTACATCAACCATTACGAGTGACCTGATATATCTCAAACTTGAATATGCCGTATTATTTTTTAATTTTATATTCATAGTTTCATACTACCATCTATTCACTCGTCTGTGGTAAAAGTGACGAGAATTATAATCATGTAAGATACTTTATATGTTGAAACTTATGACTGCAGACTAATTTCTGGTGATCGATGACATTTATACAAAAAATTTAAGAGGGCGTGTGAGAACACTGTCGAGACCATAACAAAGTAGTTTCATTACATCCCTTAGCTTGATATGATAGTTGATATATATTACATAGTGTACTTTATAGTTTATTTTGTTCAACTACATACGTTTCCCTTCCACAACTACAGAAGACCTCCTTGACATAAATTAGATGAAGGTCTCCGAGTTTTTTTTTTATATACACATATATATCATACAAATCTAACATAAAACAGACCCATTTGAAGATACCTGATAATTAACATGCATAAGCCAAAACGCTTAAAATTTCATGGGTCTACCCCAATAACGAATTTGGGGTTTACCCTTTGGATAATTCACAGCAGATTTCGCAGCAAAATGACTAGTTGTTGTCTCCATGCGAATCGCAGCCGAATCTTCCATCACATCATTAGACACGTTATAAACCACCGAACAACGTTCTCCTCTTCGCCCATAGAATGCATCATTGGCACTGTTCCTTCTCGGTGGACCATAGAACATGTCTATCAGAGCAAATCCTTCAGCACCGATCTTCCTGAGGTCTGCTGGAGTAGGTGCCATAGATGTTAAGTATTTGAGTTGTTGCAACGGATTTTATAAATGTAGTTGCTAGTTGAGTTTGTTGCTTGAAATGAGAAACCCAAATGTCCTTTTATAGAAAGAGAAAAGCAGAAGTGGTTCCCCTTTAGCTTCATCTGCAGCTCTCCGTGTGAAGCAAAGAAAGAATATTTTAATTTTTCAAAGTAATAAATTAAAGAACAGTATCTAGGCGTGTCCATCTAGTAGTTAAATTAAAGCCACTACACCAATGATTATATTAATCTATATTTGAGTTCTTATAATTATTTATTTGGTTTTGGCAATTAGGCTTGATTAATAGAGGGAATATATTCGAATTTATCATTTTTAAGAAGTCGAAATATTTTGAGAGAAAGTGAAAGTGATCACCCACTTTGTGTATATCTATCTAGTTTCTGGCTAGCTGCCAAAACAAGAGATTTGAGATTCATATAGTGCAATCTGAGTATAATCACTCTTAGGGGGCCAAGATTTGGGTGGTTGTTGTCTCCTAAAAATTCTGTCCAACTCCTACCATCTTGAATAGAAAAAGAAAATAATTGGATATCCTTGGAACATTTGCTAAACAAGAAAATCGTAAGGCAGTGTTGAGGCGGGTCATTGGGAAAAATTTTGAGTGTGAAAGGTCGATTAATTTTATTTTTTTTATTAATAACAATGCTTGAAGCGTGGGATAACATGAAGATGATCGAGAGTATATTTTCAATACAATAAAGAGTGTTCTATGAAGAGTACGTGTAATGATGTATAAAATCAAAAACATATTTTCAGTTAATGGAATGATGTCTACTCAATGCGGTGAGTTTGGGGGTGTGTACTCAATTGATATCCTTAATCTTTAAAGATATTAAGTAAGGATTTTGAATTTAAAATTTGATTTTTATTAGATCTTTTAATAAAGGAGATGAATAAATCTTTAATATGAAGAGTGAGTTTTTGTAAAAAAAAATTCTTATGATATACATAATATTTAAAGAAATATATTTTTTTCTCTCTTCCTAATTAATATTTTTACCACTAAAAAAAAATGGGAGAGATTTTAAAAGATTTTCAATCTTAAATGATATTATGGAATTTACCAAAAAATGGTATAAGATTCTAATTTAAGATTTATCATTAAATATTACGTATGCTCGTGTGTTTTATAACAGTTTACTTTTCCCTTATTTATATGTTCCTGTAATTGGCAAAAACATATAATTTTTATTCAGTTTTTTAACATTGTATATTTCCTGTACATCAAATTATGTCTCGTGACTATGGCCACTCGACTTTATGAAAGATGTATGTTCTTGGCTACTCTTTACTTTTCAATTAGATTAGGTTTTATTATTTTCTTGCAATTATATTTCTATGACTTCTTATTTTGATTTCAATTCGTTTAAATCATACTGTTGTGTATATGTCGAGCATAATATTGATATAATTCGTAAATGCTTTCAATGCAAGTATTGATGTTTGCAAATCAAAACGAATTGTATTTAACTTTGCAAATTCGACATTTCATAAGTTCATCTAATATTCTGATAAAATTAATGTAATTGTTAAGATAGAACTTTGAATTAAGACTTTCTCAAATTGAAAACTTATAAAGTTACTGGTTCGATTAAATAACTCTGAAATGTATTTTCGTTAATATTAAGGGTGAATTTGTTTAAACTTAAAAAAAGAATTTTAAAATAAGTATTTTTTATATAAATATTTTTTTAAGAAATAAATAGGATTTACTTCTTAAAATAAAATATTATTTTGTTGATCTGAAATAGTTTAGACAAATATATTAAAAAAATTACTTAATTTTATTAAAATAAGTGTTTATTTCAATAAATAAATTTAAATAAACTAACTCTAATTCCGTTTTAAAAATCTTATTTGTTGATTCGGTCACTTTTTGAACATTTAACCAAAACTTTCGATCAACAAGCCGACACTAAACAGTGAAAACTGAAGCTAATTAATTAAATGGTTACTAGCTTTTAATTAGGTTGATATCTTACATGTATCAAATAAATAATATTGGGATATATCTTACCTGTAATATCACATAAATATTGGGATAAATAAAAGAAATAAATTTGTGTTTGAGTCAGCAAGTCGACGCTACAACACAAAAGCGGATGCTAAATGGACATTAGTTTCGACGTTCCATCCGTGTCTAGTCCGACACTACAAAGCTAGAAGTTAAGCTGTTGTGTTTATATTTTTGAATGTTAAACTAACGTCGATAGTGAAGGCTTATAATTATGATATGCCCTTTTAATCATAGATTTGAAGAGAAAGATAATCTAAACATTGCAACCTAACAGGAACTTCGATATACAATAGAATAACCGGCCCTAACAAACATTCATGTCCTACAATATTATAGAATTGCATCCTCAAAGAAAAAATAAATGTTTGAAATTAAAATAACCTTTAACACAAAAAGCTAACTCGTCTCACATCCGACACTATATATGCATAGAAACATCCTACAATATTCTAGATATGATTACGATACAATTATATTTTGAGACTTTGGATGGTGTCTCCCATAATTTGATGGATTTTGATAGTATTAATTTTTTAACCAATCAAATTATATGTCATTTTTTATTTTATTTTTTAAAATTATTATTTGATTATTGTTTTTTATTTTAAAATTGCAACTTTTTTAAATTTAAAAAATATGATTAAAGATAATTTTAAAAGTCTAAATCCTAATATCATTTTAATTACTTTCAACACTTTTTATAAAACCTATGCTTAAGAAACAATAATAAGAAATTTTTAATCCCTAAATCTCAAAAAGTTTTTTTTTATAAAAAGTGTTAAAAATAACTCAAAAATGTTAGGGTTCAGAATTTTAAAATTAAATTTAATCATATTTTTTAATTTAAAAAGTTATAATTTTAAAAAATAATTAAGGACTAATTTAAAAAATAAGAATTAATAAGAAGATGACATGTAATTTGATTAATTAAAAAATTAATCTTATCAAAATTCCTAAAATTATCGAGATCCGCTTAGAAACTCTATTATACTTTAAGTTACAGCTTCACACACCTGACTCTATTCGCACCTACTTCGTCACACAACATAATCGCTTAGTTGCTTTTGTCTTTAGTTATTTTTATTCCCATTCTACTGTTTCTCTACTGTTGTAAATACATGTAATTTCACTTTATCCTTCAATGTAAAAGATTTACTGTTTTGAAAAAATATTATTATATTTTGCATTATTATATATAATTATCAGCATGTTTGCAAGATTTAAGCTTTTCAACTACTAATTTGGAGCAAGAAACCAGATCATAACCTCAAAATCAACTTCGTTACAATGTGTCCAAAGGCATCTCCATCGATATCAAACCTTAACAAAATAGGTTTGGCTTTGATCTGATAGAGAAGCACTATGGTCGATTCAGAAGAAATTAAGTCCCCCCCACTTGAAGTGCCTATTATTGTGAATAGCAATAACCCTGGTGCGCGCCCCATTTGGTGGGGCTAATAATATTACCAACAATGAAAAGCCAAACCCTCCTGGCACCATCACGGCCAAGTCCTCCTGGCACCATCACGTGAAATTTTAAAGTACCAAGCCCAAGGCCTCTTACATAGATAGAAAAAGTTGCTCTTTTAATTAATATCTTGCAGAATCTATGATATATTTGTACGAATGAACCAAATTACATGTCAAAACTACAAGGGTAACATGGATTGATGCGTTTATTAAATATAGACACTTGGACACTTCTTTGGATTATAGTACTTTATATGGGATGAAGCATTTTTCTGATATTGTTACAAATATCTCGGAATCACTTTTGTCCCAGAAAAGGCTGTCTTAATCACCCCATTAAACGGATTTAGATACTAAACAGACATGCACTAAAGTATAAATAATATCACCTCCGATTCTTATTATAATTAAGAAATAAATGATAGTGTGTATTTTATATTATCACTTATTTCTTATAATAAAGACCAGTCTTTGTAATGTTGTGATATTTATTTCTGATTTATTTGTTCTTGAGCTTGATTAGTTACCGGATACATTCAAATTACTAGCACTAACAGGGATGTAATTTGGTGTTTTGGTCGTTATCTGATCTAGATATGGTCATATATGAGGCTACACTTATTTGAGTTATGAAAAAGCCATTAAACAAAGTAGTTTCAACTCTAATTGATCCGATCTAGTCTTCAAATCAGATAAGATCAATCATGGTAAAGTACATGCGGAATCTAATTCCTAACTGGACCCTTCTACAACTTGTTTTTATATACTGAGAAATAAGCTTAATATGCCCGATAACTAATCAAGCTAGTATTTGCTGCAAAATAGGTAAGTATATCGTTCGTTCAAGTAATAAAGTGATAAGAAAGATATCGTTCTCACGAGGATTGATGCACCAATTGTATTATAACTAATATCTATAAGTTGGATGACAAAAGTTTTAAAAGAAATTTGTATTGTATGTGTCAATGATTGAAATTAAAGACTAGACTATGAACATTAATGGATGGTTTATTGTAATATTATAAGGATGATAATAGTTAGGGGAACCTACACTTAATGCTTTCCATCTTTACGCATGGATGGTTTATTGTATTCATTCATCACAAATTACTCAAATCATGCATCTTCATAAAGCTAGTGGTTCAGTTCTAATCTCTTAGTCACATAAACCCTTCAACCCAATCAAACTCTAATTCCTTAGTAGCTTTCATAAGGTTAAGCATTAAGTTGATGCACAAAAGTGGTTTGCAAACATACATTTCTATTCCTAGATAATGTAAAGTTTGTCACTTTACCCAAGTCCAAGCATAGAACCCCAATATTCCTATTGTGAACCCTAGCTTTCAGTATCCTACTAGAATGATCAATTCCAACAAGATAATAATGCACATAAAAGCAAGGTAAAGTGAAGTAACTTGATATAAAAGAATAACAATATCCAATTCAATCCAAAGGGGATTACATCAAGTGTTGGCCCTAACTACAAATGAGAACTAGCCAAACCTAATCATGGTTGACAATGAGTTAACAAAAAGAAGCATGTTCAGCTGAAGTACAAAGGAGAAGAGAAAGGTCTCCACTTAAGCCTTCAACTCCAAAGCCCTAGCTAAGCTCTCCAAGCCTTTCTTCAGCCTTTTTCCGTGATATTTCGTGCCAAGAAGTGCCTTCAATGCTGTGGGTCTTTGGTATTTAAGTTTGGTAAAGTGAAACTCCCAGTTTGCCCTTGACAGCTTTTAAATTATGCAGAGGTCGAGCTTTCACACTGGTGGCGTGGAATTCACGCTAATGGCATGAGATAACAAGAACAACTAGCAGACTTCCATTTGATGGCGCTGGTGGCGTGGATCTCACGCTGATGGCGTGAGATCTCAGAGGGGCTTTGTCTTGTTGATGCTGATGGCGTGATATTCATGCTGGTAGCGTAAAATCTCAGAGAAGAAGCTCCCATTTCTCCAGCTGGCGCTATTGGCTTGGAAAATGACGCTGGTGGTGCCAGGTACTTTTGCTCAAACAGGCTTGAATTGGTGGATTCCTGCTATAAAATTGCCCAATTTAGCTGAGAACATGGTAGTGAAGGAATAATCACAAATTATAGCATTTATGGACAATTATTAATGATTCATAATTAATTTCTTACTTCTACTAGCTTGGAAAGCACTACATGCTAGGAGCATATCAATATCTAAATCAAGCTTTATTTCTCAAGACTCGCCTAGTCTTAATTCTTAGTGTCCCCATCTACAATAAATTCACTTCTTTTGCATTCAAATCTTGAGAAATAAGTATAAATTCACTTTATTTGTTTATGAAAATCTATCTGGCTAATAATTGCATTTTAATTGATTTTATTGGTTGTCTGACTAGGTTAATTATGTATACCATCTACTTTCACCTTTAAAAGTGATGAAAAAAATTATATTGTAAATTTTAGTTAATTAATTACTTAACGGTACATTTTTAAGATTTAATTGTTTTTAGTAGGGTAACTATATTCCTTCTTTAAATACACAAGCATCAAATTTGATGCAAAAGTTTCATAATTCTTTGTTTTTCAAAATAATTCAAGAATATATATTAGAAAATATATTTACCTGAAAGACAAACTAAATATTTTTTTTCTTTTAAAAGTCCAAAATTACAAATGTCAATCATAAGTTTCACATGTAATCAAGAATTTTTCTAAATATAAAAAATGATGTTTACTTTTATGAAAATGTCTTATCAATTACTATTCTAAAGGGAAAAAAGAAAAAGAAAATGAGAGAAAAAAATGAAGAAAATATGGAAAGAATTATATTGAAAAAGA
>PYAF01000449.1:291885-331653 GCA_007407185.1 Glycine tomentella
AAAATATAACAGGGCTTGTTGAATGCTTTGGTAAAAGCTCCAAGCTGAGAGAGCTTGTGAATCTTGTGGTAGTTGGTGGCTACATTGATGTACAGAAGTCTACGGACATAGAAGAAATGGGGGAGATAGAGAAAATGCACAGTCTCATAGAAGAATACAACTTACATGGCCAATTCCGTTGGATAAAGGCCCAAATGAATCGCGCTCGTAATGGAGAGCTCTACCGTTATATTGCTGATGTGAAAGGTGCTTTTGTGCAGGTAGGAGAAAGATAAGTATTCTTTTGAGCAATTAATGATTAACGTATCACTAAGATTTTCCACCCAGTATCCACCTATCACACGTGGTTGTATAAATATGATTGACTTTGTCTTACAAGTAATTAAGAGTAAATGAATGTGGTTATATATTATTATCGATTTGTACTTGTAGCAATAATGGTTAAATGTCTCTCAAGTAGTTAACAGTGTCACGAGATTATTGAAATGTTTAATAGTGGTTAACTTAGTCTCACAAGTGATTAGAATAAATTATGCATATACAATTATCAGTTTGTAGGTGTGATATTGATGAATAAATATGTCTCATAAGTAGTTAATAGTGTGATGACGTTATTGTAATGTCTAATAGTAGTTAACTTTGCAGTCACAAGTGATTAAGAGTAAATGAATGTGTTTATGCAATTATCAATCTGTACTTGGTAGTACTAATGGTTAAACATGCTTCACAAGTGATTAATGGAGTATAAGGTTATTGAAATATTTAATGTTGATTAACTATCCCGATGAACAATCCCCAGTGGAACGATTATAATTTTTCATTCATTTTGAGCAGTTAGATGTTTGGAGGCTATGTATATTCAATCATGTTCTTGTTACCTGTTGCAGCCTGCTCTTTATGAAGCGTTTGGCCTAACAGTTGTGGAAGCAATGACTTGTGGTCTTCCTACATTTGCCACTTGTCATGGTGGCCCTGCTGAGATAATTGAACATGGCGTTTCTGGATTCCATATTGAGCCACATCAGCCAGATCATGTTGCTGCAATTTTAATTAACTTTTTTGAGCAATGCCAGAGTGATCCTGGCTACTGGAACAAGATTTCTGATGCAGGGCTTAGGCGCATTCATGAGAGGTCTACTTTTGCTAGGTGCATATTTTAAGAGATGAATCTTCCTCTACGTAGAAACTGACTTTTATTTTCTGTTTTTAATGTTGTAGGTATACATGGAAGATATACTCTGAGAGACTATTGACTTTAGCTGGTGTGTATGGCTTCTGGAAGCATGTGTCTAAGCTTGAGAGGAGAGAAACTAGGAGGTACTTGGAGATGTTTTACATTCTCAAGTTCAGGGATTTGGTAAGCCATATTTCCCTCACAACAATTTTTGTGTTCAACCTTTATGCCTTTCACTTTATTAGAACCAAGGTTTTAAAAAATGAATCCAGCTGCAACGTCAATGTTTTTAGGGTGTCTACAACCCTAACATTACTGCAATTGTAGCCCTATCAGTCACATTTGTCCACAATTTTTCGCACTATATATCAAGGAACTTAACAAAACCGCAACTACAATTTAAATCCATAATGAGAATTTTCATGTGTCATTTTCTTCTTCCTTCTATTGTAGCCTCCTTGGCCAATAATATATATATGTATATATATATATATATATATATATATATATATATATATATATATGCTTATCGGTCAGTGTCTACGCTACTCACCTTTGAAATTGAGTGGCATTTGGGCCCATAGATAGAGTCATCCCCTAAAATGCCTTTTCCTTAGCTTCCCATTAGCCTGTGTAACGTGGCATACAAGGTGAAAAAAAAGTCATAGCTAATAGGCTCAGAAAAATCATGCCTAACTTTTTTCCTACTTGCAAAGCTTTGTTTTCATAAATAACTACTAGGAATTCTAGAAATTCCATCTAGAATGAATCAAATAATCTTGATGTTTCACACCACCTTATGTTTTTTCAGGTAAAATCAATTCCACTCGCAGCCAATTAGCATCTTCAACTTCGTTAAAGGAGTTTTTCTGCTTGATGCTCACTGATGAATTTACTAATATAATAGAACAAATGAGAATGCTATATGAACTTTGTTTTGTAAATTTGCTTTTCTTTTTTTATTTAAAAAATGATTTTCTTTGTTACTTCATATATTTGATTTAATTGGGTATAAATAGAACATATTGAACTCTTCGTTTAGCAGAGACAATTCATGTTATAGCTCTACGAAGGTGTTCAAGTGATCAGTGGACGGTGTAGAAATCCACAGAAATCATAATTATAAAAGTTGTTTGTGTTTTTTTATGGGGGTGTTCTACTTACTCTTTCAGTCTTGATATTATAAAAAGATCTACTTATGATTTTAGTCTTTCTGAAACGAGTGAACTTTTATTTTAATTTTTGTAAAAAATGGTTTCTATCTCTCGATAAAGAAAATATTACTTCCTCTGTTCTATTATCTATTATAATTATAGTGTCCTCAAAATAATTGTAATTTTAATTTTTCAATATAACATTAATTATTTTTTCTCACTTATACATCTTGTATATATTAATGACGAATTATAAAATCTAAAAATAAATTAATTATAATTTAAGATTAATTTTATAAAATTATTATTCTTTTACCAACTTATTATTTTTTTTATATAAAACGTGTAAATTTTGGTTCTGTTCCTTTTACTAATTTTTTTAGATTTTATTCCTCTAAAATATGAAATCATTGTCCTTAAAACTAAGTGTTCGGTCCTTTCATTAACTTTTCCTTCTTATGGAACCACTCAAACCACGTTTCTGCACTATGATTGTTTATAGCTATATATTTTGCAAGATGCATACATTGAATTTGTCTAAAAGGCTAAAACACAATTGCTTTTTCAATCTTCATTGTAAATTAAACACAATGGCCAGTGTGATGACGCAACAAACACAAGCGAGAGTTACTTTGAACCTTATCACCCAAAGTATCACTTTGGTAAACAATATTCGAGGCCAATTATTGGTTTACCGTTTTCTCCATCAAATATTAATTCTTGGTCGAAGAAAACTTGAACAAGGTTTAATTTGAAATTTCTTATCCAGGAGAAGCTGGTATATTTAGGTATTTGTCATATGACATTCTCCTCCTTCCTCCTTTCAACTTGTTGTAGATATATCAAGTTTCTGTTTTATGTTAAACTCTGATTGTTCCACTTCATTTCTAACTTCCTTTTTACTTTTCAGTTACCTACCTTAGTGGCTCTCATACGTATTCGGGTGAAGACACAGAGAAAGATCCATTTTGCACTTGTTCCAATCCAACACCATACTTTGTCTCTAATTAAGTTGTTTTGGAATTAATTGAATATGTTGTATTTCTTTGTCTCTTTTATTATTTTTCTGTGTGTTGGGTTTCGTTGTCTTTCGGATATTTCCAAAACTGAAGATTGTAGAGGAAAAACCTGAGTTAGACAACCAAGCAACTCAAATAAAGTATGATGTTTTTGTTAGCTTCAGGGGCCGGGACATCCGTCAGGGTTTTCTTAGCCATTTGAGTGAGGTTTTGACATGAAGAAAATATATGCATTCGTAGATGATAAAATTGAGAGGGGGAAGAAATATGATCATGACTGTTGGAGCAATTGAAGGATCACTCATTTCATTGATTATATTCTCACCACACTATGCTACTTCTCGTTGGTGTTTGAAAGAACTTGTGAAAAATACTTGAATACAGAAAGAAATACGAAAGTATTGTAATCTCTATTTTCTACTGTGTAGAACCCACAGATGTTCTACATCAATCGGGCTGTTTCAAAAGTACATTTGTTGAGCATGAAAGAAAACATAAGAGTGAGATATACCTCTCAGGACATGCTTTGATTGATTTATTCGGAATTAAGTCATCCAAATTTCAGTAAGTTATATCTTCACCCTAAATTTTCAATATTTTCTAGTTGTTTTCAGCCAAATATATGGTTTTTAGTTACTACTTTAGCATAATATAATTTTAGGCAATGCCACTATGCTAGAATTCCTCTTTATTTATTTACTAATACCTGACTATTAAGGAATCCCCCACTAGACGAAAGGAAAAAATGAAGGAAATATTTTATCATGAACCCCCCAAAGAAACTTCAAAATAATTTATTCATTAATTTAATATTAACTATATTGATTTTAACACTTTCTCTCTCTCTGTGTGACATATAAAGAAGAAGCTAAGCTTGTGAAAGAAATTGTTAATCATGTATTGGAGAGGTGCCCCGTTAACTCAAGAGGACTTGTTAGAATTGATGAACAAATTGTAAACGTAAAATCATTGATAAGCAAAGAGCCAAAGATACTTGTCTTATTGGCATATGGGGGTATGGGTGGTATTGATAAGATAACCTTTGCAGAAGAAGTATTTAATAAATTACTGTCTGGATATGAAGGTTATTCTTTTTTAGCCTATGAAAGAGAACAATCATGCAAATAAGGAATAATTTCTTTGAAGAAACAATTTTTTTTCTTCTAAATCTTTGTTTTGTTTTTTCACGGGTTTACATCTAATCGAATCGTCAAATCCATAACCTTTTTAACTGAAATCAAGCCAAACCGACGATTTACTTAGGCGGGTTCGGGTCTACGAAAAGCAACCCGTGGGTTAAGTTGGATTGCTTCTTTTTTTCCCAAAAACTTAGTGTTTTGAAATTAAAAAATTATATATTATATGCAAAATGAATTTATACTTGTTAACTCATAAATAACGTAACAAGTCAATAAATTATCAATGATGTTGTTAAGTTATTATTTAATATTATTACTTAAAACAAAAAAAAAAAACTTTGAAAGATTAAAATAAAAAGTCCTCTGTTTTATAGGGATAAAAAAAATTATATGACCCGTTTAAAATTTATAAGACCTTTACTGACACCAATTTCAAAAGCATCATTTTTGGATAAAGCGTGTTTTCAACCATCAATTTGCCGTGTAGAATCACATGCTCCATTCTCAACTCTAATGCTTACTGTATTGTTCTCAGTAAAGGCATATAGCCTCCCCTTTGTGAAATAGGAGCTGAGGCCTATACAATTCAGTTCTTGTTGAAACAGTTGACCTTGGTCATTCCGCAGTTCACATACCAAATTAAAAATGACAATAATAATAATACACTTTTTAATGCACTCTACTTTGTTATATATTCGAGTGATTAGTTCCAATAAATAAAGTGGATCTTATTCCCTATTTAGTGCATGTACATAAATTTTATAAAAATATAAACAAACACTTATTTTATCTTTCGTCTTATTTTTTTTATTTTTTATTTCTTGTTACATTACTTATTATATATTACATATATAATTAAATCAAACTTATTACATTTTTTTCTCTTATATTTCTTATTATTATCTTAATTCATCTCATTTACAATTTTTTATTTCATCCAAACATTGCTCTTGTACATATAGTCATGTTTTCAGCACGCACATTTCCGTGTGCAAGGTCATTTTCTTAACAAATCATGTTATCTTTGGAGTTAACATGTCTTTTTGGCATTTACTAATAAAGTTTGCGAAATGATACACTATTCTATGAGGTGACTAAAATTATAAAATGAATTGAAATTTCGAAATTAGTTCAAACAATCACAACATAAAATTTCAAACATATACTACTGTACTAGACAAGAAAGTCAAACAGCACAAGCCAAATAACATAGAGTTATCTGCCGCCAGTTATTTTGATGCTTTTAGGCTTTAGGACTATTTTTTATTTTAAAATACCCGTGCTTACTTTTTTTGCTTTTCTAATACTTCTTTAAATGGATAATGTATAGCGGTTAGAACTTAGAATGTTTCAGTCCATAATGATTAACAACACAATGGCAGAAAATAGTCAAATAAGTAGTTATATGATGCCTACACTCTAAATGTCCAGAATCCATAGAATCACCATAAACAAAGATAATTTCCAAATCTAGACACTTGACCAAAAGACACATCACCCACTGGGAAAAGCTCTCAATGCTTGCACTTACTGATATTAGAAATGAATAATATATTTGGTCCAACTTAATATGCGAAATCCAAATTGCAGAAATTATATTTTAAATGCCTAACATTTAATATATTGCAGAAAATTTTCAAAGGGTTCAATCCAATCCACTGACACATATCAAAATATCCAAAAATTATACCAGAAAATGCAATTACAGTGAATAAAATAGGATTCCTTTAAGGAAAAAAACTTCATTATGCAATAAGGCCCTCTAGCTGCAGGGTTACTCACGAAATTAAACCGAATTAATTAAACAGTGATTTAATAGATCAAACTTTAACTGATCCACGCAACCCAGTCACCGTTGTCAATATAATAATATATGAGAAAATCAAATTAATAAAACTTTTTTTTCTAACACACCAAAAAAAAAAAAAAAACAGAACATATCATAACATAGCAACAGACAACCAATACCAAGAAGGCAATTGAAAGACCGAAAGAATAGATGAAGAAAACTTAATCATAAAAATCTATATTTTTTTGTCTACGTATTAAATTAATTTAAAGAACAATCGAATAAAGAATATTTATCAGTAAGAATGGTACATACAATAGTGTTGAAGGAGTCTAAAAAATAAATAATTTATCAAATTTCCATGTTGTTCGAACCAAGAGAAAACTAAAAGAAGTAAAATCTCAACTGAAAAATCAAGCTGAAAACTATTAGAACAGAGGCTTTGTAATATCAAAAGAAAGATTATTCATTCACTCATAATGCAGAATTATTACACAACTCTATTTATAGAGTATCACATATAGTGCCACATAAAGCTAACTACAAAATCAGTTACTAACTAACTTCTAACTGAATTAACTATCTCAACACTCTTCCTTAATTCAATTCTACAACTTTCATTACACCTAAATCATTTCTAAGCCTTAAAAAGCTATCCTTCTTCAATGGTTTGGTCAAGATATCAGCAACTTGATCTGCTGATCTGCAAAATTCCACCTTCAGCTTGCCTTTACTCACTTGGTCTCTAAGAAAATGAAACCTTGTTTTAATGTGTTTACTCCTTCCATGTGCAATTGGGTGTTTGGCCAGGTTTATTGCTGATTTGTTGTCCACAAACAGCTTCACAATTCCTTCTTCTCTAACCTGCATTTCTTTCAACAATGCATCAATCCAAACTGCCTGACATGCACTCATAGATGCTGCCACATATTCAGCTTCACATGATGACAAAGCTACAATGGGCTCCTTCTTTGAACACCAAGAAATTGGTGCTTCACCAAGTTTGAAAATGTACCCTGTTGTGCTCTTTCTGTCACTTCTATCTCTACACCAATCAGCATCCGTATATCCCACTAAATCAGCTTTCTCCTCTTCCATACTGCTTGGAAACAGCAAGCCATAATCCAAAGTTCCTCTTACATACCTCATGATCCTCTTTGCAGCTAAGAGATGAGGCACTCTAGGATTTGCCATGTATCTACTGATCAAGCCAACACTATAAGCAATATCTGGTCTAGTGTTGCAAAGATACCTCAATGAGCCAACCATCTGCCTGAATTGAGTTGAATCCACAGCATCCTCACTTCCATATTTTTCAAACACTAATCCAGTTTCAATTGGTGTAGTTACTGGATTGCATCTATCCATCTTGAACCTTCTTAGAGAATCACTTGCATACTTTCCTTGGTGCATGACATATCCATTTTTCACCTTCTCGAACTGGATTCCCAGAAAATATGACAATTCTCCCAAATCTGTCATCTCAAACTCTTTCATCATGCTTTGTTTGAATGAACAGATTTCATGCTCACTCTTACCTGTCACCAACAGATCATCTACATACAAGCAAACAATTAGTAGACTTGATCTTTCTCCCTTCACATAGACTCCAAACTCATAACTGCATTTCATAAATCCAATCTGCTGCAAAAATCCATCTATCCTCTTATTTCAGGCTCTTGGAGCCTGCTTTAAGCCATACAAAGCCTTCTTTAATCTGTAGACTTTGTCTTCTTCTCCTCTCACAACAAAACCAGGTGGTTGTGTCACATACACTTCCTCTTCAAGTGGATCATTCAAGAAAGCAATCTTTACATCCATCTGATGCATTTTCCAATCCCTTTGACTTGCTATTGCAACTACCAGTCTTACAGTTTCTAATCTGGCCACAGGTGCAAATACTTCTTCATAGTCTATACCAGCTTTCTGCAAGAAGCCTCTAACAACTAATCTAGCTTTGTGCTTAACCACTTCTCCTCTTGGATTCACTTTCACCTTATATACCCACTTCACACTTATAGCTTTCTTATGAATAGGTAAATCCACCAATTCCTAGGTCTCATTTCTCTCAATTGACTGGAGTTCATCTTCCATTGCACTAATCCAGCTTGGATCCTGCAAGGCCTGATCCACACTCACTGGTTCAGCTTCTGATAGTAATGCAAAATGCACTAAATCACCTTCTGCATTCACTTGTGTATCAGACACAATATCAAAATCTTGAAGCCTTTGTGGAATGGTCCTAGTTCTCTGTGATCTTCTCACTTCTACATCTGTTTCCATATCTCCTTTTTCTTCTGGCTCAAAATCAACCATAATTCTGCTTGGTCTGTCATCATTCTCCCAGTTCCAGCTTTTAGACTCATCTATGATCACATCTCTGCTTATGATCATTTGCTTCTTCTTTGGATCAAACAGCTTGTAACCTCCAGTAGCATGATACCCAACAAGTATCAGTTTCTCTCCCTTGTCATCTAGTTTCTGCCTTAGCTGATCAGGTATATGCTTGAAACATACTGAGCCAAAAACTCTCAAATGACTCACATTTGCCATCTTTTCTCTTGATCAGCACTTTACCAACACCTTCAGTTATGAGTGTGCTATTATCAGCAAACTTGACCTTGCTTTTCACAGTTGAATCAAGATTCACAAACCAATCTCTTCTCCCTGTCATATGAGTGGAACAATCAGTATCCAAATACCATAAATCAGTATTGGATTCTCTTTCTTCAGTGGTTGCCATAAGCATGACTTGATTTGAATCATCTTGCTCTTCTTCTACAAGTTGGGCTTCATTATTTCTTGAATTCCTCTTGTCATTGTGCCAGCACTCATCTGCAAAATGGCCCCATTTTTGACAATTGTAGCATTGGATGCCACTCTTGTCCATTCTCTTCCTTTCATCTCTTCCTCTTGAATTACACGAACCTCCTCTCATTTGCTTATTGTCATTTGATTTCTGATCAAATGCAAGTCTGCCAGAATTGAAATTCTGATTATTCCAATTTGACTGGCCTCTCCCTCTACTGCTACCTCCTCTCTATCTGCCTCTTCCCCTTTTAATCTTTGAATTATCTCCTTCCTTTCTCCAGCTTGATTGGGCTTGCAAAGCTTGTTCACCTGGTTTTTCTTTCCTTCCAGCATATCTCATTTCGAATGATTCAAGGGAGCCTTGTAATTCTTCAAGCTTCATTTGTTCAAGATCCCAGGTCTCCTCAATTGACACAGCAATTACATCAAATTTTGTGGGTAATGTTCTCAGAATCTTTTCAATGATTGATTGATCTGAGACTTTCTTGCCGCAGCCCTTCATTTGATTGGCAAGAGTTTGGACCCGACTAATATAGGTTCCAATGCTTTCGGTTTCTCCCATCTCTAGTAACTCATATTGTCTCTTCAAGGTCTGCAACCTGACCTTCTTGATCTTTTCAGCACCAGCATAGGCCTGTTGAAGAATGTCCCATGCTTGCTTTGCACTCTTGACTCCAGAAATCTTTTCATAATGACCCGCATCAACACACTGATGGAGAATGAACAGTGCTTTGTAATTCTTCTTCTTGACTTCTTTGGCATGAGCTTCATCCACCTTTGCTGTAGTGATCTTTTCAATACCCTCTGTAATCACTTCAAGCACATCTTGAAAACCAAGAATGGCTTCCATTTGATTGCTCCACTTATCCCAATTCTTTCCATCAAGAATGGGTAATGTTGTTGGAAAACCACCATTGTTGGAGGTGACCATCTTCAACAACTCACTCTCTTCACACAGCAGAATTCACTTTCTTCTCACACGCCTTATACACACACTTCTCACATAGCAGTGTTCACACACTTCTCACACAGCGGAAATCTCCCTCTTTTTCTCTACCAAGAACCTAAAGCTCTGGATACCATTTGTTAGAACAAAGGCTTTGTAATATCAGAAGAAAGATTATTCATTCACTCATATTGCAGAAATATTACACAACTCTATTTATAGAGTATCACATATAATGCCACATAAAGCTAACTACAAAATCAGTTACTAACTAACTTCTAACCGAATTAACTATCTCAACAAAAACTACTACCAATTCAATTATGCAAATCAGTGTACAAACACCTTTTGCTAGGACCTTTAGTGGGAGTTTTTTTACCCAAATAATATAATTACAAAATTATTTACCCAAATGATTAAAAATGTTATTAGTTGTAAGAAATTGGTTTGAGGTAACCTGATTTCATAAAGATGATATTTTTTGTTAATTGAGAAATCAGTGACCCATGTACCGATTTCTCATTCTTTTTCTTTTTTAATCTTTTTTTAATTTGTTGTTTTTTAATTGTATATTTATTTTTTAAAAATATTTAATTTTCCTTTTTTTTGCATTTTGACTTATTTTTTTAATTGTATATTTTTTGTTTATTCATTTTTTTAGAGTAGATTTCCATATTTTTTTAATAAAATTGTCTCAATCCTTCTATAAAAAAATGTATTAATTTGTTATTATTAAAATTTGTATTTGATCCACAACTTTAATTGAACTAAAAAAGAGATTAAATTAACATGAAATATAATAGAATTATAAACAACACAACATAATATTTAAATTACCATTGTTTTGACTAAGAATTAAAATTACAAATAATTCGACATAAGATTAAAATTAGCGATGTTTGCTTAACTTGTGTTTTCAACACAATGAGAGTATTTGTTTTTAGAATCTTGGGTTGTGATACATGAAACATCTTTTTGTGTTATTCAATCTTATCATATCCATTTTGATGTGTATATAAGAGGATATTGAACTATCTTTATAATTTTTTAACAACTTTGGGTTAGGATAGTTTGGTGGTTTGTGACATTGTGGTCAATACGATTTATTCTGTAATTTGTCAAACAATCATTTGTACACGTTTGAGACACTTTTCAACTTATACACAAGATGTGTGTAGGCCCTATACTTATGGTAAGCATGCTTACTAGCAACAACAACATGCCAACAAGGCATGTGTTCCTTTTGAAATTTATCACAATCACATCTCATTTGATTCAGCCTAACCGTGAAGTTTCCAATTGACTGCATCTCTCTTTGGTTAATTGTCTTCTACACTACAACATACAAGAAAACATGATTGGTAAAACAAATATCCATTGAAAACATCTATGACAACTGGAAAAAATCATACCATGATTTATCAAGATTGTTGCAAGCTATGCAAACATATATGACTAGTATGGTGGTAGAGAAGGAAAGAAGTAAGTGTGAAATTCAAAAGCATGGTAAAAGGAGAGAAATGAGGAAGAAATTCAATTTGTTTCATTGTAGTGAGGGTTTTGAGAATTGTAAATAAGAATGAGAGAAAAAAAAAGGAAGAGAATCAAATTCAAATTCGAAAAGGAAAAAAAAAGAAAGATAATGAAAGAGAAGGAAGTTCACGTTCTCTGTTTTTTATTTGGCATTTTAAAGATTTTTTTTAAAATAAAATGCAAAACAATTAAAAGAGTGAAGTGTTTTTTGGAGGGAAATTTTTTAACCCAACAGTGACGTGTTCTGGCACAATATTATTTTATTAATAGTAATAAAATAGTAATAGATAATAGATTACCAATATGTGTATATAATTATAACTAGAGTGGGACTTCTATAGTTGAAATAATCAAATAAATATAGATATTTATTATATTAAAATTAATTATTAATCCCTATCTTACACTTTTCACTACAATATCAAATAAATAATATAAATATGAAATATTGGATTGAATATTATATATTTATATGTTTATATTAATTTGAATTATGTTATAAATAACTAATAGTTTATAACTCAAATTTCATTTATTAAATTCCTATGTATACGTATATTTTGACTGTTAGCCTAGGCTTTTTTAAAAATCAAAAATAAAAAGTGAAAGAGTAATAGAGAAAAGTAAAAAAAAAATGTTGATTAATTTTAAAATAGTTTTTTTTTTAAATAAGATCGTATCAAAGTTTGTTGAAAGTGATTGGAGAAAATTGGAGCACAAGTTTTGCCATAGTATTTATTTGACATGGTGATAAAATAGAAGAGAGTACAGAAAAGTAAAAAGTAAAAATAGAAAAATAGGATCGTACTACAGGAAACAACAACAGGTGACGAAGGAGTAAGGTAGTGACACGTGGAGGAATATTATTGGAAAAATTAATACAATTGATTATATAGAATTATAGACATCTAATATAAACAAATTATACTACTTGTCCATATATCTTTGATATATTAGCCTTCTATTTTTATATCAAAATTATTAATGTTTTAAAATTTCAAAATTAAATTATTTTTTTCAAATATGTCGTACTCTTACTGGTATGAACATTAAAAACCAAAATATTAAATAAAGACATATGTTAGTTCAAATATAATAACATTTTATTTTATTAAATAATTTTAAACTATATATATTAATATTAAACATCCAAAGATATGAGAAAGAGATAAAAGAATTGTAAAGTAAACTTTTAATTAATACTAGTAGTAATTACTAATTAAAATACGGCATTTTATTTATTTTAGAATATTCCAAAATGCTTTCTTTTTTTTATCAGTTCGTGTGGTTGAGAAGATTAATCCAAAGCGTGCAATAATTAAAAACTGGCTATTTTAGTAATTTTTCATATTCACTCACAACTTTTTTAGTTTAACCCGACATCGTGGTACTTATCGAGTTTATTGTAGTCGACGAGGGTCCCACAATCGGAGTGGTGAAACTTACCTATACGTGACGTCATAGGCTCCAAAATCAAAACCAAAACCAAAACCAAAACGTCCCGCAACTTCACCTTCTGACTGTCATAGATCGAATTCGGATATGGCGAGGAACACAGCTGACCTCGTAACGCAGCTCAACGTTGCTCATCACTTCCCCCACGACTCTCTGCTCCGCTATTGCTCTTCCCACGTTTCTGGCTTCCCTCATCCTCCAACTCATTTCACAGTTTCCCAGGTTTTTGTCTTCTTTTTATTTTCCACATTTTTTTTCATCAACAAATGTTAGTGATTAATTGTTAATTTTTTTTGTTAGCGGGAATTCAAGGACCTCTCTCCCCTTTCTTTCATATAGGTTTTCATCAAAATTTGTTTTTTTTCTTCTTTCTTTTATTTTGACTCTGGTGAAATCTTGTTCTAGTTTGGGCATGGACAATCCAACCCCACGTACTTGTTGGAAGTGGGTTCACATGGTTCCTTGGTGAAGCACTATGTTCTCAGGAAGAAGCCTCCGGGGACATTGCTCGCTTCAGCTCATGCCGTCGATAGAGAATTTCAGGTTTCTATGTTACATGCGTGTTTGGATGAGAGTTGCAAAATTGGTTTTTAACAGAATTGATTTTGAAGTGATGCGATTTATGTTTCGATGCTTTCATTATAAAATCAAGTTAGGAGTAAAACTCAATAGAAGTTTTTTTATCCAATGCAAAAGCTACTCAAAGTAGCATCAACAGTTTGCTCCACTAAATCACGTTAGGAAAGTGTCAAACATGTTGTTCAAAGCCATGATCAAGTTTGGCTAACTTTAGACTCAAGTTTGGTGGTTCCAAACGTGGAACCAAACAAGCTCTACATCCATGAATATTGACACGAGAGCATCTAGTAAATCATAGTGTATCAGCCGCTAATGTGATTTTGAGTAAATGTTCACATATTTGGTTTCACATTGAGAAATTGATATGGGCTCTATAATTAATTTGAATCGGAATAACTTTACATAACTTTTGCCTTGAATAAAAAAAATTATACTCAAATAAAAACATCACAATCTAATTTACATTACTTCAAAATTAATTTTAATCAAATTCAATTTTACTAATGTTCATCCAAATGCACATGTAGTTTATGAAGTTTTGGAAGTTAATCAACATAACAGTCAGAAAAAAATTGATTCCTCTCTTTTCTTTTATTTACTTTTTTTGCCCCTTATAATTCACAGGTTCTCCAAGCATTGGGTGCTCATACTAAAGTTCCGGTTCCTAAGGTTTTCTGTTTGTGCAATGATCCAACTGTTATTGGAACCGCATTTTATATCATGGAATATTTGGAGGGGCGCATATTTATTGATCCCAAGTTACCAGTATGATTTGTTTTCTAGTTCGTTTTGGTTTTCTTAACTGTGGTTGGTGATAGCTAATTTGTGGTTGATTTGTATGCTGATATGTGTTGTGTAAATGAGTCAGGGTGTGGCACCGGAGAATAGGAGGGCAATTTACCGGGCAACCGCGAAAGCCTTAGCTTCCTTACATTCTGCTAATGTGGACTCCATTGGTTTGGGAAATTATGGGCGACGCAATGATTATTGCAAAAGACAGGTAATTATTTTTTATGATTAACAGATAAACCTTGTTCATGGTCAATGTTATGCCTTGAAATGGTTTTCTTTTTCAAAGGGATATATTGTATGAGGATTTTAAGCTGAACACAGATGGACGTATTAAACAGTTATTACAGCACAATAAAATTCATTGAAGCGAATGTTGTGAGACCTTGAAAAGTTTGAGCACTATATTTGATTCATTAAAAAGTTTGAGCCCTCAACAAGGTTTCCCAGGGTCTATCCTGGATTGGGGGTACTTATCCCTTCCTTTTTCCTTGCCCATATTTGGGCTCCATTCCTCCATCTCCTATCACTACCCCTACTATTATACCAGGACACAGAAGAAGAGTTAGGATCAAAATAGTTTTATTGTATCAACTCTATAGTGCTAATGAGTAGTTTTTTATATTTAGATTGAAAGGTGGGCTAAGCAATATGTTGCCTCAACCAGTGAGGGTAAACCTGCAAGTAATCCAAAAATGTTTGCCCTGATTGATTGGCTACGGCATCAAATCCCTCCTGAAGATACTTCAGGAGCAACAGGAGGCCTGGTTCATGGAGATTTTCGCATTGACAATCTTGTGTTCCATCCCACAGAGGTAAACTGCATATAGTAACATTATACACTTTTCTAAAGTTCCATTGGATGAAGAGTATATTTCTATGTTCTGGTATTAATGCATAGTTTTTTTATCTGCTCATGCTCAAAATTAGAGTATCATAACCGTTGTGCTAAAAGAAACAGAAATTTATGTTCTCAATGCCGTGTATAGTTAACTCTGGAGTTTGGACATTGTCAAGACTCAATATTAGCATTTAGGACTTATTAACTATTCATTGGCATCTTAGAACCCACTTATTATGCCTGATAAGTTTTCTTTCTACTACAGGATCGAGTAATTGGAATACTTGACTGGGAATTGTCTACCCTTGGTAACCAAATGTGTGATGTTGCATATAGCTGTATGGTATGTACTATATAGTCATTTTTTCTGAATTGATATTTTGCAAATAAAGATGTGTTATATTACACAGCATAGTCATTTTGAATATGCATTTTGTTTATATAATCTTGATGGTTGGTATTTTAGTTTAGTCTGTTGGCTTGTTGAACTGATGTTAAAATAGAATCATTGTTTCAGATTACCGAAGCTGTTGGCTAATTAATTACCTGATCAATTCATGTTTTATTTCTTTCTCCTGGAAGACTTATATTGCAGATATTGGGTATGAAAAAGTATGTGAAGGTATGGAGCGTTCTGGATTACCTGAGGGAATTCCTTCACTACCAGAATATTTGGCTGATTACTGTTCTCTAGCAGTAAGTATTGTATTATATATGCCTCAATTGGATTTTGTATCATTCATTAGGTATGCTGATACACAGTAAAGAAATTTATGTATTACCTTTGCCTGAAGACTTCTTGGGAATTGGAAATTCTACTGTTAGGTATGTGTGATTTAGATTTAAATCAAAATTAGCAACAATTCGAAAGTTCTAATTCATTACGTTCTAATAATACAGCTAGATATTAGGATATAGGGTTAACTAGAAAAGTTGAAATGGAAGCCATAATTGTTCCTAAAAAGCACCACAAAGAAGGATTCATGTTTGTGAAGGAGAGAAACTATCCACATTCTCTATATATGTGTAAAGTAAGATCACATAGCTCAATGGGGAAACCATGGCACATATAGGATAAGGATAAAGCTTCTTCTTGAGACAAACAATCTGTGTAAATCTTCTAATCATGAAAAACCTTTCACATGGCACACTAAAGCCAAACAATCCTCATGGGTCTAAGTGCTTATGACAGCTCAATAACACATGTAATTACATTACTAATGTGTTATATCAATATATGCTTCAAATATGTGACATTTAACTATTCAAGTTTTAGGAATATGTGACACTTATAGTCTACCTAGGATTAAAGTATCCAGCAGCACATTCAATAACTAGCTAATCTCAGAACTTGGAGATTTGGATCATACATTTATTTTGTTGGGAACTTTTAATAATTTTGTATTTGTTGGTATTTGAGAAGAAGAGAAAGCAAGAGACATGACTAAATTTATGTCTCAATGTACTCAGCAGAGTGTATTATTATATAGCACGAGTAATAATTACAGACAAAATAATTGCCTAATTATCATAATTAAAGAGATCTAACAATATCTAACATCCCCCTCTCAAAGACTTGGTGAACATATTGTCTATTGAGTTGACTAAGATAAGATCTTCTCCGTGATGAAGTGACAATCTA
Organism: Glycine tomentella; assembly: GCA_007407185.1. Classification (NCBI taxonomy): domain Eukaryota; kingdom Viridiplantae; phylum Streptophyta; class Magnoliopsida; order Fabales; family Fabaceae; genus Glycine; species Glycine tomentella. Next base: position 308,757 of record PYAF01000449.1, read on the forward strand.
CCTCAATGTGCTCAATTCTCTCATTTAATACCGGATTTGAAGCAATGTACATATGACTTGTTGGGAAGCTGAATTTATGTCACCCGACCAGATATCTCCTTTGCAGTTAGTGCAGTCAGTTTCTTCCTTGGGAAGGACATTGGGATGGTGGCATTTGTATTCTGAAATATATCAGAAGGAGCTCTAGGAAAAGGTCTTTTTATGAAGACAAAAGGCCATACTCAAGTTCTGGATAATCGGATGCAAATTGGGCATATTCTCTCACTTATAGGAGATCCTCTCTGGATATTGCATTCTTATTGGTGCTAGCTTGATTTCTTGCAAAAGTAAGAAACAAAATATCTTACTATTTTATATGGGCCAAGAGACTATCTCAACTCCACAAAACTATCTTGTAAGGTGAGGATTGTCAAGCCTTATAAAGACTACATTGACCATATCTCTAGATGATGTGAGGTCTCAACACACTCCTTCATGCCTAACATTGGACATCTGGCTCATCAAATGCCGGTGGCCCAATAACAACACCCTATAGCAAGACAAATATGGGTAACCTTATAATGGAACCAGGATAGACTTTGATGCCATGTTGAGAAAAAGAGAAAGCAAGAGACATAACTGAATCTGTGTCAATATACAAAGCAGAGTGTATTATTATATAATGTGGGTAATAATTACAGAGAAAATAGTTGCCTAATTACATTGTGTAAATCCTAGAATTGCCTAATTAACACAATTAGGGATATCTAACAATATCCAACAATTGCCTAATTACCATGATTAAAGTCATCTATCTAACATTGGTCATAAACATTTGCTAGGGATGCTTTTGTCATATCTCTGGCATCTGTATGATAAGTTGATCTACCATGTTAATTTGAAGCTAAAGTTTTCAATTTATATACATCTAGCCCCTAGAAACGGTCAAGTGAAATGGTGTTGACTTTATATCAGTTGCTTTTGTATCATATATTTGCCTATATTAGAGATCTAACAATGGAGTTTTGGATGCCAGGGAAGAAAATGGCCTGTTGCTGAATGGAAGTTCTATGTTGCCTTTTCTTTCTTCCGTGCGGCTTCAATTTATGCAGGAGTATATAATAGATGGGTTAAGGTATCTAAACTTGTTAGAGATGCTGTTGTTAGAGTTTTAAGATATAGGGTGTGTTTGATTTATTTTTTCGTTTTAGTTTTCAAAAAATCATTTTACAAAAACAGTTTTTATAAACTAAATTTTGGACAGTAAGTGGGAAAAAAGGAACGAGATAGTACAAAGAAGAACATGAGTAATAGAAAACTGAAAGTGAAAACTCAACAACTTAAAGATTTGGTTTTTTGTTTTATAAACTGAAGAGGTATTTTTTAAAAAAAAACTTTTAAAAATATTTTTATCCAACGAGTTTTTTCGTTTTTAAAAACAGAAAACAAACAGACCCTAAGATATTTTGTGGCTTCAATTTAGGGTAATGCATCAGGCGGTGAACGTGCTCGGCACACAGAAGTACTTGCAAATGGCCTTATAGATACTGCTTGGAAATTTATTGAACACAAATCTGTGCTTCCTCAGCATCCGCCCTCAGGTTGTTATATCATTTTAACATTATGGGCTCTCATATGGGACTTATCTCAAATATACTTTGTTACTCTACTTGAAGCCAGTCATCTTACTGGATTATTAGTATTGCACTAATAGCTAAGGCATTTTTACTCTTAACAAATCAGATGCAAGCGCTCAAGACTATTCAAAAGAGTTAGTGAATGGGAATGATATACAGGGACTCTCAAATCAGGGGAAGTTTGTCCCTAGTCAAAAGGTTTTGGCGCTGAGGAACAAATTAATTAAGTTCATGGAGGAACATATTTACCCCATGGAAAATGAATTTTATAAACTTGCTCAATCAGACTCACGTTGGACTGTTCATCCAGCAGAGGAAAAGTTAAAGGAGATGGCAAAGAAAGAAGGCTTGTGGAACTTATGGATTCCTGTATGCATCTTAATTTTTCTCTTTATTTTATCTGTATTTTGTGATTTCAGAAGCTTTTCTTATCCATCTATCAGGTTTGATAAATTACAGCTTCCTCCTGATTTTCAATAATAGGCATGAACTTATTTGTTATAGTCTTATAGACCTTGGTGATTGGTATATTAGTATTTTCACCATTTTCTATTTTTTATTGTCAAAGTTCACACTTGTACTAGATATTACATAATCTCTTAACAAAATAAAAAAAAAAATTATGATCTGCTTTTTTAGTGAATACTAGTCACAGGATAAGTTAAATTTAAGGCTTTCGATGTGAAGCACTCAACCTTATGCAAAATTAATGCTTTTAGGATTTGTTTAGAAAGATTATTACATATACACCTTAGCTCAAACTTTGTGAGTTGTACAATGAAATATTAAAATGCCAATGTAGAAGTTTCAAAATTTGGGGAATTATATATGTTGAAATTTGGCGTATCTAATAATACGATACTAATTACTAAATCAATAATCTTATTTGTACTAATAATTAGGTCGAATACTTTTGTTGCATTACTAGTCAAGCCCAAGCTCACAAGACTACTAACCCTAATTAAATTAAATAAGGAAATAAATCAAGAAATATAAGGAATAGGAAATAACTCCTAAGATTGCCTCCTCAATTAGATGTTCTTGATTTTGCCATATATAGCAGACAACCTACCCCCCAAAAATAATAAAACTTGATAAAACCTAAGCTTGTTAAAAAAGGATAATTAAAAAAGAAAATAACAAATATAAAGGGTCCATGAAACATGAATTGAAAAAGAACTCATGGATGCTGGAGGGATGGGCATTGCTAGAAAATATAACTCAACAGGACAGCTAAGAAAATATTCAGCCTGAAGAGCTAGATGGACTATTGCATTATTAAACATTATTATTTTTTAAAATTCTTTTATTAGCTTTCAGTGTTACTATGTTTTTTGAAAGAAAAAAAAAAGTCCTCTGAATGTATCTGCTTTTACGCAGATTGATAGTGCTGTGAGAGCAAGAAATCTTCTCTTTGATGGGAGCAATAATTATCGCTCTAGTGATGCAAATGACTTGATATTGGGAGCTGGTCTCACAAATCTCGAATATGGATACCTTTGTGAGATCATGGGTCGTTCTCTTTGGGCTCCACAAGTGTTTAATTGTGGTGCACCTGACACAGGTAATATGGAGGTAAGATGAAACTCATGGATTTGCTTGGTTGATCAATAACTGACTGACCTTAATTGGATTCTCTTGTGGGTCGATCATATTTAGCATGCACTCTATCTATGTTGCATTTGTCTAATTTGGTAGCATTTCTTTGCGTTTAGGTATTACTGCGCTATGGAAATAAAGAACAACTACAAGAATGGTTAATTCCTTTGCTTGATGGGACAATTAGGTCTGGATTTGCAATGACAGAACCACATGTTGCATCTTCCGATGCAACCAACATCGAGTGTTCTATAAAAAGGTTGCATTATCCATAATCTTAAAGTAATTCATGACTCATTAGTTCAGTCTTTTAGCTAATCTAAATGCATTGGAGTATTTCTTAAAAAAACATAGGTTTGTGCCAAGCTTCTTGATAAAAGACAAATACACACTTATGAGGCTATGGATGACTACTTATTTTCTTTATTTTTTTTCCTTTAATAGGCAAGGAGATTCATATATTATCAATGGTACAAAATGGTGGACAAGCGGTGCTATGGATCCAAGATGTAGAATTCTTATAGTCATGGTGAGTATTTGGTTGAAAGTTGTTGCATTAGCAGTCCATGTGCCATTCATGTCAATAGAGACCAGAGAGTGATAATTGATAAATACATATGGACAGGGGAAAACTGACTTCAATGCAGCGAAGCATAAACAGCAATCTATGATCTTAGTGGATGTCCAGACTTCTGGCGTTCACATAAAGAGACCATTGACAGTGTTTGGCTTCGATGATGCACCGCATGGGCATGCAGAAGTAACATTTGAAAATGTTTGTGTGCCTGCAAAAAACATCATACTTGGCGAAGGACGTGGATTTGAGATTGCCCAAGTAAGTTGAAAAGTATTTCCTTTAGGTTGAATATTGTGATGTTGGCTTGAACCCTGTTATCACAAACTTCAGCGTCTTTTATAGTTCTGTTTGAAAGCTTGCAGAGCTTCAACTTCCATGCTTTATTGCCTCCTACGGCTTAAAGAGTAATGCTTCCTAAAGTATCAATGTTACTTATTATTTTCCACAGTGACTAATAATGTTGACACCATGATAAATTGACGGTCCCAAAATTTTGACACCATACGAAGCATTCAACAGTCCCAAAATGAGTAAATTGAGATAGCGCTAAGGTTTGAACTTTGAAAGATGTTCATGTTTCCCGCATGAGACACTCTTTTAAGGGGAAAACCATGAGGCTCATTCCAATAGTCCAGAGAGGACTATTCCTTCTGTGAACCCATAATTATAGATGAACAAGATCAACTTTGATCTTTGGCAAACATCTAGAGAACAGCCCAATAATTTTATGAGGCTTTTCATAAGTACTACTATAAATTATCATTTAAAAGTGGCTTAAATATATTTTTAGTCCTTACAATTTAGAGTTTTTTTTTGCTTTTAGTCCTTGCAATTTTTTTGTTTTTAGTCCTTGCAAACTATGTTATTTTGTTTTTCGTCCTTATTATGCTTTAGATAACGTTTTTTTCACTGTTTAAAGCACTATCTAAATTTCTTTAAAGACTAAAACAAAACAAACATAATTTGCAAGGAAGAAAAGTAAAAAAAAAAAACGTTACATTGCAAGGACCAAAAATATATTTAAACCTTTGAAGGTGGACACGCCAATAATAGTTTTAATATATTCTACTGTAGAAGGAATTATGAGTTTATGTATGGGAGCTATTTTGGCTTTCTAACCCCAAACACTATATCTGCCTATATTGTTTGAGATGTGTTTACTTTAGTACCAAAAAGCATATTTTTCATGTGCTGATAACTTGCATTCTTGCAGGGTAGGCTTGGTCCTGGAAGGCTCCACCATTGTATGAGACTGATAGGTGTTGCCGAGCGAGGCATGCATATGATGGTTCAAAGAGCTGTTGGTAGAAGAACATTTGGGAAGTTGATTGCTCAACATGGTTCATTTATTTCAGATATGGCCAAGGTATTAGGATTCTAATAGGAATGGTTTTAAAAGAATCTAGAAGTGGCAGGAATAAAAATCTCTGTTTTAACTTCATTCACAATCTCTTCTGCTTACTTAGCTTTTGTTCTTCAGTGCCGGATAGAGCTAGAGAGCACCAGATTGTTAGTGTTGGAAGCAGCTGACCAACTTGACAGGCATGGCAACAAAAAAGCTCGAGGGATATTAGCAATGGCGAAGGTAATTGTTTGTAACACAGCATACTGTTCTAATCTTAGGTTCCTATCACTTCACTTGTGATCTTGATTTCTTTCAACATTGTGGTTGGTGTTGAAGCAGGTAGCCGCGCCAAACATGGCACTGAAGGTGCTTGACATGGCAATACAAGTGCATGGAGCAGCTGGTGTATCATCTGACACTGTCCTGGCAAATCTCTGGGCAGCTGCAAGGACACTGAGAATTGCGGATGGTCCAGATGAAGTTCACTTGGGGACCATAGCCAAGTTAGAACTACAGAAAGCCAAACTTTGAGAACCTGAACATTTTTCTCTACAGGGCTAAATGAAGTCATCAAATAAAAACTAAGCGAAACGGGAAATTAAACTTACACCAAGAAAATGTTCCAAGGAGAAAACCTCTATGAAAATAGCCGTGTTTCAAAATGCTGTTTGAAGCATTATGTAACATGAGGTTGTTCAAAATAAGCTTTCTCTTTGTGTATTCCAGGTTTAAAAATTGTAACTTTCAATTCCTTGTTTAATAGTTAATATCACTTTCAAGGAGGTTTAGCTCAGTTGATTGAGTAAAGGTATGTGAGTTGTTATAAATTTTCAGACACTATGTTTGATTTTCACGGATAAAAAAATAATAAATATCACTATGATAGTGGTTTGCTGAAAGAGAGGAAAAAACACAATGAATATGTTAATAAGTAGCGACGAGTTATTAGTACAAAAAAGTATTTAAACCTTAAAAAATTGCATTTTGAGATGAGTTATTAATTGTGTACATGGAAAGGAAATGAAGTGTATTATTGACACTTTTCTCTGTAAGAAATGATAACATTATAAAAAGTTTATCTCACGCTCCGGGAAAAGAGAGTAATAGATAGAGTCAATTATATTGACATTTCAAGTTTAGTCAAATTCCTACCGATATCTCCTCTCTTTTTTTATCCTTACACTAACCTTCTGCAATAGTTTGAGAAAATATTGCATTGTCACTCTTTACACATTACATTATTCTCTTTATTGTTTAAAAAACATTACAATATATACTTCTACAAGGGAAGCTGTTTTAAAAATTAAAAAAAAAAGGATTATGTGTAATACCAAAAAACTTTAAGGGCCGGATATCAATATAATTTACTCTAATAAATATAATAGATAATTTGATGAAAAAGAAAGAGAGATAAAAGAAATATTAGGTGTGAAAATAAGAATTTTTTTAAAAAAAGCATGGTTGATATAACTGTATACCATAACAGCAACAAACTTGTTTTCTCTTGTAAAAAAAAAAAAAAAACTCCAAAGGTCATGCAAGTATACACGTCAAAAACTGATATGAGCTCTTAAGTTCTTGATTCAAGGAGATCCTGTAAACCATAGCTTTTTTAACAATCACTTTCTTAACAACAACATGTCAAATTTAAACAACAACTAGCATATTTTAATTGATGTACGTTATGCACCAAGTTTACGAATTGGGTGACATGTCTGGATTTATTGAACATATATTACAAGTACCCCCGCTTCATAAGGGATTCCCACCTTCCATTTAACAAATGGAGTGATTTTGCCGAGAATTTAGAGCAAGTATAAATAAAATAGCAGTCATAAATTAGAAAAAATAACTTTGAAAAAGCTACCCAGAAGGGAAACAAAAGGTAAACAAAACACTTTCTTATTCTTTTGCATCTTGTAAGGAAAATTATAGTCTAGAATTGCATGTTCATATATGATATGGGTGATTATAACGATGGTAAAGAACAACAAAGAAGGTTTGCCGTCATCTCTTCAATCCTTTTTGTGGCGATGGTGGCTGGGGCGGGTGTTACTTTAAACCGTGGAGGTAAAGGAGAAGAAGGGAATGATGACATATCATCTCCACAATGCTCAAAGGAACAACGTAGACATGATTTGCAATTCAATTATGTTTATAGTAGGAGGAGGCTTTTCTCTGAGGAAGAAACACTTGTAGATGGTTACCCTTAGTGGGTTAATGAAGGGCAAAGACGTCTTCTAGGGCTTGGAGGTATTAAACCTAATGCAATTGTAGCACAAGATGGGACTAGCCAATTTGCTACACTCACTGATGCTCTTAAGACTGTTCCCCCTAAAAATATGATTGTGGGCAAGGACATGACCCATGTCACAGTTATTGGAGATGGTCCTACAAACACGAGATTCACTGCTAGTTTAAATTACAAAGATGGTATCCAAACTTACAACACTGCTACCTTTGGTAAGTATTGCAAAATTTTCTAGAATATGCTATTAGTGTAGACTCTTGATTATTTTTCTGGATCCGTCACTGCTCTCTTGGCACTATGAATGCCCAAAGTCCTACAGGATCAACCAAAGCATGAGGATGGTGGGCTAAAATTGCACTTCCACTATTGCTTTTTGGCTTTCCGGAATACAATAGGACATAACAGGAAATAATAGTGAGAATGCGGGAAGCAACATCCAGGAGAGCCAAACCCTTGTTTTAAGGCCCCTAATAATAAAGTTATTTTGTATTAGTATTTATATATATATTTTGTATATAACTTTTATTATTAGTGCGTGTTAGGAGTGGTGGTGTGATGGATCATAACTATGATCAAAACCATGGTGACTGTGAAGTAACTCAGAATTGCTATTGATTTTTTAGTCTTTCACCACAATTTTGGCCTTCTATTATGGTTCCATCACGTATCCAAACATGCTTAAAGATATAGTGGTGACTAATTAGTTGTATTTTTTTTTTCCAAACATGTATAGTGGTGAATAAGTTGTATATTTTTCCTAGGTGAAAACTGAAAAGGGTTTGAACCTTGTTGGAGGAAAAATCACTTTTGTTTTCTGTAAGGTCCCTAATATTTTTTGCTCTTTCTCATTTAATCAATTAGTCATTAATTTCGTTTAAATATGTTCTCTCTTAATACATCATTTATATATATATATATATATAATCACTTTAATAAAATGTTGATATTAGTTTTTTTTTTTTGTTAAAAAAAAGTTATTAGTTTTAGAAAGTCCTCACCTTAAAGTTCACTTTAGGCCTTAAAAATATGTTGGGCTGATCGTGAAGTCCTATACCCCTAAGGGGATCTGTGAAAGAGTAACAACTTAAAAAAAAAAAAATTCAAAAAGTAAGGAACATCATGCTACCCTTACAAGGGTCATACTCATACTATTAGCATCTAACATATTAAACTTAGAGGGAAACGATATTAAATTCCCCATTTTGGTCCTTATAAATTGAAGTGATGACAAAATGAATTATTAAAATATTCAAATTAACGATGATAATTTTTTAAGAATTAACATGATGATGCACATCTATAATATTATATGATCAAATTCAACATTTTATTTTCTTTAGGCATTCATGATTATTTGGGCCAAATAATCAATTAGAAAAAATATTGAAAAAGAAAAGGAAAACAGAGGTATGTTTATTATATTGGTGAGGTGTAATTATCGTTTGCCCTTTCATGGGTTCAGATTAAGAAGGCCCCTGAATCAGGCCCAATTTACTTTTGATTTGTGATCGAGAAGCAAGCGGGAAAAACAAATCGAAAAAGTTTTGAAAAAAAAACGCTCTTTCTCTCTCCTCTCGTGCTGCCATAGTTCTCTACCCGTTCTCTCTCTCTATAGTCTATACCACACAAGCTTCGAACTTGTCAGCACCCCATTTTGCGTTTCCAGGGGAATTTCAATTCCCTGATTTTCGTTTTCGGAGTTCTCTAACTCCTCACTGGAAAACTGAAACCCTAAGGTTTTCCCTCTTTTTGGTTCTTGGCGTCGAAATTTGCTTCATTTTTATGATTTGCGTAGCGATTTCGTCCACTTAAGATGACTAAGGGTACCTTGGAATCGGAGGGTAGTGGAAGCGGTGGCTTCTACGCGGTTCACGCGGAGCGTGACCTAGAATCGAATTGGGAAGTTGACCTCGCCAAGAAACTTGAGAAGTATTTGCTGAAAATTTGTTCCGGCGAGATCATTGGCGAAGAAGAAGGACTTAGTCCTGTGAACTTTGCCGAAGGTTTGTTACATCGTTCTGAATTTTTCTTTTAAAAGTTCCCATTTAAGGTTTAAGATTTGTGTTTTGACTGAATGAGCTGTTTCTGGGTGATTGTAGCTGCTCTGCTGCTTCAGGGTTCCATTCAGGTGTATAGTCGAAAGGTGGAATATCTCTACACCTTGGTCTTGCGGGCTTTGGAGTTCCTTTCTCGGAAAAGGTTTGATTTTTTGGGTTAAAGTCTCATCCTTTATTTGCATTTTGTTATGTAATTTGCAATTCTCTCTGTCTCGCTCATTTGTTTCGGGGAAGGGGGCGTGGAACAAAGCGGCTGAAAGTCTGAAACCCATATTGCAATTTATTATGTAATCTGCAATTCTCTCTCTCTCTCTCTAATAAACACAGGCAAGGTTTTGAACTGCGGTTTTGGATTTGCTGTTACGTTCCTTCATATAATGGGAAATTGTGATTAAATATTGTCACAATTGCAATGGTGGACACCCTAAAAGCCTTGACATTGTGACCAAAATCGCGGTTGCTGACTAACGTGTCCCAGTGTCAGAGACTCCTTGCTTTCCGAAAGTATGGGGGCCGGGGGGGGGGGCGGGGGGCGGGCGGGGATTATACACAGCCTTCCCCTTGCCTATGCAAAATTGCTGTTTCTGGATTATATCCCATTAGCAATTGGTCACCAAGGTGAAACCGTGCAACTTTACAGTTGCACTAGGGCATGCCCCTCAACATAGTGGGGAAAATAGTAGAATTATCTGCTCAGCTGTAGTATTTTACCTTTTATCATCATCATTATTATTATTGTTGTTATTATTATTATTACCGCTTAATATCCAATTTGATCCCTTACTTTATTAAAAATGCTCAATTAGTTCCCTTAGTTCTTCAACTATGCAATTGGGTCCCTTTGTTTTTCAATTTTACCCAATTGAGTCATGTTAGGATGTATATTCCAGCGGCTTTTATTTCCAAATATTGGCGGTTTTTAGCCACCACTAAAATTTATTATTATTTTTAAAATTTTACACTAAGTAGCAGTTTTGAACCACCACTTTATTTAGTACTATTTAAAAAATGAAAGCTTTGTCTTGTATCAGGTATGTTTTCTTTTAGATCGATATCAAATTCTTGAACAACTCATGCAATGCCTCAATTTCATTAAACTGGCGATTTGGAAACCTTCTAAGATTTCAACCCTAAAGGAGGAGAAGAAGGAAACTAAGGGCATGGGACTGAGAAAGAGGCCATTTGGAAACCAACCCCATAAACCAAACACTAGACTTTCCTTCTTCTTTTCCCAAAAGGGTGTGTGATCTGAAAAGAATGGTGAGAATAGTGATGTGGGTCGGTGAGAATAAATATAAGCCAAGAGGCGTTGAGATCGAAGAGGGTGTGTATGTGAGGAATTTGAGAAGACACAAAAAAGGTTTGACAATTCCTATGAGCAGGATGAACACCCCACACCACATCTCCATCCTTCTCTGCCGCTGTCGTCCTTATGCCCTCAGTGACACACGTGCTACAATCATCGCAAGATCGAACCAGATTGGAAAATCAGGAATGGAAGGAGGTTGAACCAGATCTAACCACACAACGTCTTTGCGTTGTCAGTGAAGGTGCGGCAAATGGCAAAAACTAACGACATCTTTCTAGAACAGATCTAGCAAGAGTTGATCCGGAAGGTGCTGCTGAAGAGTAAGAAGATTATGCTGTTCAATTTGTCAAAAGCTAACAACTATCCTTCTTAGTTGGACAGAAGGGAGTAAGGGACCCAATTGGGTAAAATTAAAAAACAAAGGGACCCAATTGCATAGTTAGAAAACTAAGGGACCTAATTGAACGCTTTTAATAAGCTAAGGGACCAAATTGGTAATTAAGCCTATTATTATTATTATATCCCATTAACAACCATTCACCAAGGTACAACTGTGAAACATCATGGTTGTGCTAGGGCATTCCCTCAACATAGGTATTAAAAGTGGGGGGAAATATAGAATTATCTACTTCAGCATTAGGATTTACCTTTTTTATTATTATTATTGCATGTCAGAGGCAAACAACTGTTCCGGCTTTCCTTTTCTATCTGGTTGCAGTTTTTGGGTTAATTGGTGAATAATTATCAAACATTAAAGGCCATAGTTGCATCATATTTGATATTTGCAGTCAAATTTGAAATCATGGCTACAGTTTTTTCTTTTTTTTTTTTTTATGTAATGTTGCACAGATAGTGATACGGTACTAGGTACAACTAATGAATACTGCAGGTTTTTTTTTCCTTTAAAGAATCTAGGATATGAGTACATTAATAACTTGATATAAAATAAAAATATATACATATACGGTACTGGGTACAGTTATAGGGTACCCAAAAATAGAATTTTTTATAAACTAGTGTTGCTAAATAGTCGCTATAGCGGCGTTATAGCACTATTGTATAGCGGTATTTCTTGGATCCACGATAGTGACTCCATGCGTTATTGTGACCGCTATCATTGTTGTGGTTGCGTCCTGCATCCTCTTGTCATGCTTGGCGAGTCTCCATCCGATCGAACTTATGAGTTAATATTATGCCAATTTTCATGTAGTTTATTTTCATGTGAATACAACTCCATTTTTTTTTACATATATAACTGATATATGTCATATTTCAACCATCATGTTACTTTCGTTATATGCTTGCGACACTATCCACTATATGATATAGCAGAGTTTTGGCTTTCTGCCATTTTCTGCAAGCCGCAATTGATAACACTAAACAGGGCTAAATTGTATAAAATAATATAATAGTATGATACAAGTCACAAATAAGCATAAGATAAAAGGATATTAAATTCTTCAACATAACAAAAATATTATTATATGAAAATTGTTTGACAATCAACATATAAAATCTGCGTATTACTATGATATCACAGTTGAACAATTTTAATCTCATCATTTTCATGTTTATCATTATTGTAAAGAATAACAATTTCAATCTCATCGTTTCTTTGTCCATCATTAGTTTAAAGAATAGCCTCTAAATTTGGTTCATCAAGAGTAAGAGTACCCATCCTTGAAATGGTATCAAGTCCTTTATGACCAAGTGGTCAATGGGTTGATCCTCTCTGCTTCCATTCTTGTAAACAAAAACGTGAATTTCAGCACATAGTTGGTGTTTGTGCATTGCCCATGCTTGATGACCTATGTTGTAGGCATGTTAGAGATATGAAACAAATCATGTGTGTCTTCACCTAATAATTAAACCTTTTTTGAGTGTTGGTACTTGACGAAACCAACAACATATTTTAACTGACAAATAAAATAGGTAGTAATAATGTGTTTTGTCAGTTTTTGCAAACTAGACAGTACTGCTTGATCTGACTGATGATTTTTGGGCAGACAGCAGGATCATAAAGATGGGCCATCAGTCCAACCTGAAGAAAGTGGTCCCTGTGCAGTTAGCGATGAAGAAAATGATCAATTCTGGGGCTTGGATGACATCCCAGGTACCCTATCTAATGGAGATGACTGAATGATCAAACCAGAATCATTACATTAGGGGATTTATTATTTTAGTGATAGTGATAATGATTAGTTTTATGTAGCAAAATTTTGTTTACAACAATAGGTTTGTTCCATACCAAGGTTGAGCATATATTTTTATAAATTTTTACTTAAATTTGGTTCTGGATCAGAACAATTTTCAATTAAATTTGGGTCATGGTATTGCTGAAATAAGGTTCTCACTACTTTGGGCTTCTATGTCAAAACCAGAGATTTATTGAGAATGTCTCATTCTAGGTTTCTCCCTCCTCTCACATTGTATTCTGTGTCTCCTATTAGTCTTTCATCGAGTGGTTCAAAACAATAAGTGTTGCTTCATTTCAGTATATATATTTGCAAATGGCTATATCGTATTTTTGTTATCTTGCAGTTGAAGAAAAGATATACTTGGATGGTACAACAGGCAAAGAAGTGAATTTGGATCACTTTATAAAACCTCCTGCAAATCTAGTTGTTCTTGAAGGTGACTGCTTGGATGCTGGTGGTGATGGAGGGGAATTGGAGTCTTTTCTGGTACCTTAATTGCTTGCAGCTGTTTGCATAGTGATGTTTGTATAGTTTTATTCACTAATGATATGATGATTTGTTGCAGTTGTCCACCACAGACCTGTACCAGGATTTTATTTTATTGGACACATCTGATGCTGTTGCATTTGATGAGTTTTTGAAGGGCAGCAAAGCTGCCACAACTCAAAATGATGCTAATAGAGGAACCTCAGCTCGTAAAAGCTTTCTTTCTCCAGGACGTACTGGTGGAAGTGCTTGTAGATTATCAGCTGCTAAGAATCAGGGTGCTAATAACTGCTCCCCTAAACTTAATTGTGGTTTTGATGATGAAAATGTCCGGTCCAGTTCTCCTGCTTCTGCTGGTCTTGATGACTTCAATTATGGATTTGATGCATCTAGGGATTCAGACAATTCAGATGAAGATAATGATGATCCATGGAAACCTTTAAATCCTCATGAACCAGGCAACTTGAGGGTGAAGCCATTCAGAAAAGGTCCCCCCCAACCTCCCTAAATTCTTCATCAAATTTGCCTTGCCTTAATTGTGTAATTTATCTGCTTTTATCTTTTTGTTGTACCTGCAGTGAACACTTTAAAAAAGAATAGCATCAATGTGAGACAACCAGTTTCTATGAACACCTTGTTTCCGCTTGCAAAATTGCATGGTCCTATCAGTCCAGAGCTCATGGAAATGTGGGAGATGCGACATCATGTCCATGAACGACAAAGGGATTCTCAAGCTCCATTATATGAGAAGGTACTTTTTCATGGTTTCTCTGTTTGTCTATTTACCAATATATGAATTTTGATTATATACAAAATGTGATATGTTAATTGCAGCTGAGGCAATCTCTTGTTAATGAGGGGAATAAAACTAGTGGAACATTTTTTAACTCTGAAGCTGACAATGATGACAACGAATATGATGGTGGAAATCCTGATTTTGATACGCTGGACAATGCTTTCATGGAAGAAGATCTACCTCCTTTCAGTAATGAGGTTAGGAGAGGAAACCAGTAATATGACTATTTATATATTCTAAGTGACAAATTTGAAACTTATATTATATCTACATGAATTAACAGCATGAATTTGATGACGCTCATGTCAACCCTGATGAAGCTGTAGATCTTTCTCAGGCTAGTTTGGAAGATCTTTGCCGCTCTCACCTGGTAGGAGTGCTATTGTCTTTGACTTTTTGGGTATAAAAGTAGTTATTTATCATTTCCAAAAATCTCTTAAAAGGGCTTCTATCAATCCCCCTACCCCAATTCATAATTTATTTTACTAAACCCTGAGAGAAATTTAAGTCCTGTAAAGCACAATAGTAAATATATCAGCCCATTGTTTCCACGCAATAGTTTTGAAGGAACACTACAGTCCAGAGTTGTAGCCCTATATGATAAATTCTGCAGTATCTGTTTTCCTTGCCCTGGTATATCTTCTACTAAAATGGTTACCATTTTTCTGCATCTAGGATGCTCTCTTAGCAAGCATTGCAGAAACCGAGAAGCAAACTGAAATGGCTGCTAGGGTTTCAACATGGAAACAAAGAATTGAGAACAACTTGGAAGAACAGGTGAGTTCATCTTTTGGGTGTCTTTCATCTCATTTTTAGTTTAAATTGAATGGACTTTTTTGCAATGATAGGAATCACATCCAGCATTTGATATCCAAGATTATGGTGAGAGAATTCTTGACAAGTTCTCCCTGCTTTCCTTTGAAGCAAGCAGTAGTGGTGTCCTATCCTTTTCTGATTTGGTGAAGGGTCAAGAAAAGTATGATGTGGCCCGAAGTTTTTCTTCCCTTCTTCAACTGGTAATTCCTTTGTTAGCAATATCCAGTGCACTTCCTTCATTTTATGACGTTTGACATTGAAGAGTCCAATTAATTGGATTATCCATGGATCATTATTTCAATCTATGATGTGAGTTCTACCATTTTTCAGGTAAACAACGGAGATGTAACTCTAGAAAGAAATGGAGTTGATGGGTCTGTCTGCTGCACATCCGTTAATCCCTTTCATGTTAGGCTCCTTAAGCAAAACAGTAAGGAACGTGCCAATGAACAGCTTCGTTTGCTAAAAAAGAGAGCAAAGTCTCCAACAAAAAAACCCTCCACAAAAGGTGACAAGAACAAAACTGTAAGAGAAAAGTCTCCCTTGTCTTCTAGATATGGATCAACTGGGGTGTCACCTCCAACAAATTGCAAGTTTTCTGTAAAGCTTGGAAAGGTGAGTGCCATGAAGTCCCCCGAAGCCAAAAGAAGACGTAGACCTCAGTATGTGGAACCTGTTAATTTACATTCAGCAAGGTGACAGTGACAATAGCTGCTTATAGCACTCTGTCCCCTGAATGATTCAAGACATTTGCTAAATGTCTTAGGCTTAGTTAAGTTATGAAGTCACTTCAGTTCTAGTTATCACTAAATACTAACATCCATCAGTTTTACCTGTATTGCTGTTGACGACATTAACATATTGATGTAATAATATCCCCATGTAACACCATGAATTTTTATCAATGTAATAACTCTTTGTCCTTGCCCAATATGTTAACGTCAGTCAGCTTTAGTTATCAATCCCTATACAATGTCATCAGGTTGAAACTAAAAGTAAAATCATGTGATTACTAGCTAACTCTGCATTTGTGCTGATAGTAGAAATATTATCTTACTCTTGACATACAACCAGTGTTGCTAATGGTAAAAGGGAGGTTTGAATGTGGGGGCTATTCTTATTTTACCGAAAGGTTTTGAATTGGCACTCCCCAATCGTATTTTGCTTGTTAAATGGTGGCACCATGGCGGAATGGTGTGGTGATTTTGTTTTCCAATCACGATACAAATTTGTGAAGGGAGGCCCACTATGGTGATGCCATAGGCTGCAATAGTGTCTATATGGCAGAATTGTGGCCTTTTGTCATTCGCCATTGATAACATTGCATACAACACACACGTCATTAAACATCTATCATGTTGGATTAAGTTAACAAATAAATTTAAATCTTATCTGTAACAAATGACACTCTGGAGGTACTTTTGAATTTCTCATGCGAGGGATGGAAATAGGCATCTAAATTATATAAAAAAGTCATGGTTTATCAAATAAAATAAGTTCGGATGAGAATTGAAAAGGAACATGCGTTTGCCTACGCGTTTGTTGCACAGTTGAAATAAGTGTTACAACAACTATGAAACAAATTTTCTTTGGAAGAAAGCAATGGAAATTGGGAGTTGGTATGTGTAGCATTTGAAGCAAAGTACAATCAATTGCACCAGAGATTCTCAGTAACAGTATAAAGAGGTTGTGGACAAAACCAATCAGCAACTACTTTTACAATCTTATGTCCATCATATTACTATGTTCATCACTTCATCTTTCAGTCTTCCCACCTTATAAAGGGATCCATAATTACAAAACCAACTTTTCTACGTTAAGATCATCTCCAATCCAACACCTCTCTTTAGGTTCTTAAATGGACTTCACTTGTACCGATCTCTTATTTTTTACTCTTTTTAATTTAAGCACTCGTTCCCATCCAATACCTTTCATTGAATTTTTAAATGGATCCCACATATAATATAGCTCTCACATCTTTAAAATTGTCAGTTATATTTTTTTATTAAAAAAATTACTTGTTGGCCTACCAAATTTATTTAAGAACCAATACTCAATTAAGGATCGATTCTCTCTCATAAAAGGTTATGATACCTTTCAACGTTGTTTCAAGATTAAGCACCGCTTCTTACTCCTCAAATATTGTGTAGGATACACGGTTGCAAATGCTCTGAATGATTTTTGTATTTTAGATGTAATAAATTTGTTTTTTAAAAAAAAATCTCTCAAATTTTAACCTTTTGCCACGTGCCCCTGTCGTAAGTGTTGACAACACCTAATGCATAGCATAGACAAACTAACGTTATGTTTGATAGGTGAGAAACTTAGTGGAGGAGGGGCACAAATGAAGATAAATTAGTTTGTTTAGTGAATCTGATTTAGAGTAGATTTCAGTTTGAAATTAGTTGGTTCCACATGTTTTTTTTTCCCTTTAAGATGTTGAAGTTTTCCATATGATAAAGTCTAATTAAGGATTGTAATGACTGATGTGTTTTTTTTGTGTTTGTTATCAGTTAGAAACTTGACCCATAAGATTGAAGTTGACGCCATTGTTCCTCTAAGTATGTCTTTCTTCTTCGTCAATGTGAAACCACATCAAATATACTGTAATCACAGCTAATAAGTTAATCAAATGAGACAATCAATTGTGAATTTCGTGTTAAATCTATTGTCGTTACAATTAATCGATATTTCAAAAATCAATAATTCATTGTGAATTGCATGTTGTCATGTTGATGCTTCTAACTTAACAAGATAATCATTTGTTAACATTTCAAAATCGATTAAATGAGTTTCACTAAATTAATTGTGCACACCTCCATATATTAAAAGTTTAATCAATTATTGACCCTACATAATAGATTAAGTTGTTTAATTCATGTGACCTTCTCTACAATTGATTATTTGCCAAGTATAACTTATTAAATCCATTCATTTAATCAATTATATAGTAATTTTAATTTATTAAATTTACTCATATGGCACATTTTACGTCCTAATTATGTGAAGGGTATAAGAATATCTTTATAAGTTTATTAAATTCTCTGCTCCCATATTTCATTAAAACCAAACAACTTTACTATTTTATTTTCTTTTTATTTCTCACTCAATTCTCTTAAATCAAACAATCCATTTTTCACTTTATTTATCTTTTCTTCTTTTTATTTTATTTTCATTCACTCTATTTCCCTCCTCACAACCAAACGAAATGTAAATAAGTATTTTCCAATGGAATTAGCCAATTAGGAGACCAAATTTAGGCCTTGTTTACGTTTGATTGATAGCCTTATTTGCTAAACATGAAAAGGAGAGAAACCATTGTTGAAGGAATTATTCATTTCTATGAGATTCAATTAACTAATTCATTAAGGTTTTAAAACTTGGTTAATTTACTTGAAAGCATTAAATCTATCCTAAATTTATATTAAAAAAAAATCAAAACAATCCCTATCATTTAATAAAGAGTTATAATTAATGTTTATACCAACTAGTTATTAAATTAAGATAAATGATATTAGTGAGGATTATTTGGCAAATAATTAACACACCCAACGTTATGAATTGAAACTTATAAAAATGATTAAATATCACTTTTAATTTGGGTCTTACAAAAATAAGGGGGGAAATATTTTAGAATCTTTTCATGGTAAGAGGTTAAAATATGAAGCATTTCAATGGCAATGTCTTATTTTTAACACAATTTAAATGTTATAAAAATTAATATTTAATAAATAAGATACCATACCATTATTTAAATTGTGACGAATTTAAGCATTAAAATAATTATACATTATCATTTATTTATTGATTTAATAGCTGATTATTGAGTTCATCATTTGAATCTTTCAATTCATATATGTGGATCTCAAACCTACAAATGGGGATATTCCCAAAACTCACAAAAAAAAAAAAGAAGGAAGTGAGTTAGACAAAAAAAAAAGGGAAAAAATTTGGACAAAGAAGTAACTTGAAAAAAAAAAAAAACAAAGTGACTTAGAAAAAAAAAATTTGATAACCTATTGTTGCTGGAAATTCTTGTTTCTATTGGAACACATTTGGGAGACATTTTAACCGCAACTTTCAAGTCTATATTATTTGAAACTCTAATATTTATAAAGTTGGTCTTTAGTTATTTTTTTTTTTTAATCATGTTATTAGTAGGGAGTATTTATTAAATTTATTGATAACTAATCTTTGGAAAACTTAGTTCACAATCTTTAATGAAATCCAATACCACTCAAACACTTATTAATTGTCTTTAGTATTGAATACGAATAGGATATCACCTATTAATAAGATCCACATCAACATATCAAAGTTGTCATTCAGTATGTGTTGTTAATGGAAATCGTAACTGTTCTCGATGTCACCGATAGACCCATTCAAACCAGTATCCAAGACCACAACCATTTCAATAGCAGCATCTCACCCATAATGAAGAATCCCACCTCCCACGACTATGGAGAAAAAAGATGAATAAACAAAAATCTTACTAAAATATCCTCAAAGACTAATAATCTATAGAATCTTTTTAATACATTATCTATTATTAACTCAAAATTTATTATAAATCATTAAATTTATAATAATTCACGAAATAAATCCATTAACAATAATATGTTGAAAAAACGTTTCAAAGAATATAGTATTAGCATTTCTGTTTCTCAAAAACAAATAATTAAATTATGGTTTTGTTCCATACAAATTAGCATAAACAAGTGTATCCATCCACCAAAAAACCAAGGTGTATCAAAATTTAGATACAAATTAATGTTAATAAAAATTAAACTAATATTTTTAAAAAATAAAAAATAAAACAATTACATATCTCCTTCGGATAAGAGCAAATTGAGAGGAAAGAAAAACAAATTACCGTTACTAACAAATCAGCTATTCTTTAAAATTGTTTTCATTTCTATTTCTATTTACACAAGCATTACAATGACCGACCAATTCGCAATTTTGGTATTCTATATAACTATTTTTTTGGAACCCGAAGATAAACAACAAATGAGGAAAGAGAAAAAAATCAACGAATAAGTACATCTAATTTATGTTCGTGCCATAAACATTCTACAACAGTGTCGCGCCACTAACTAACGCGCCGCTCACCAGCTCCATTAAAATCCTGACACTCATCACTATTCCACACCGCCACGCGCCAACACAAATTGTTTTTCGCTTCCAACAAGCACCACGTCAGCACCCGAGTCAACGACTCACTGAGTCTCCTCTCGCTCCCCTCGCTCCGCGGCTGAGCTACAATCGGCCGACGGCGACACGTTCCCCTTACGTTCCCTGCCGAGCATCTTCGTGAACGACAACATGCGACTCATCGGCGACCGAAACGACAACGACTGAGTGGAGGCCGAGTCAAGACTCGCCTTCGACTCGTCGCGAAAATTCTCGTCCCTCGGCGGCACCTCAATTGTCACACCAACCAACGAAGGCTTAGTCGAAGAGGAAGAAGAAGAAGAAGAAGAACCGGTTCGGTTCTCATTTTCGCCTGAACGGTTTCTTTCAGACACCGTTATGACAACCACTTCCGGTTCGGGCGCGCGTTCAACCGGTGCGCGACACAAAGGACACGTGGCGTGAGAATGGAACCACATGTCAATACACTGTGTGTGGAAACTATGATTACATTTGGGTAAGATCCGACCCGTTTCGCCGGGTTCGAACTCCGACAAACAAACCACGCACTCCGGCGCGGGTTTTTCCGGGTCGAAGGTGAAGACGGGGAGCGCGGCGAGGACGGCGGCGTCAAGGCAGCGAGACACGGCGGCGGGGCTGGCGGCCTCGTTGTTGAAGACGAGCTGGGTGCGGCGGAGCTCGCGGTGGCGCCGGAGCTGGCGGCGGCGAGCGCGCCGGAGGTACCAGCGCGCGTAGATATGAAGACAGAGCATCAAAATGACGACGAAGAAAAGAAGAATTATCGCGAAAAGCATGATTTTTCCGCTGAGGCTGT
This sequence comes from Glycine tomentella, assembly GCA_007407185.1. Taxonomy (NCBI): domain Eukaryota; kingdom Viridiplantae; phylum Streptophyta; class Magnoliopsida; order Fabales; family Fabaceae; genus Glycine; species Glycine tomentella. Next base: position 329,775 of record PYAF01000449.1, read on the forward strand.
AACCCTTTGCATCAAACTCTTCAGGGTTTGGATTATTCTCCTTGAGTTTGTTTATGCGTAAAGCGTTGTTCTCTTGAGCCATGAGTGAGAGTGAGAGTGAGTGAGAGAAAAGATGAAGAAGAATAAATGAATGAAGAATGAAAAGGGTTTTGGTTAGGTTAGGTTTATAGAAAGAAAAAAAGAGAGAAAGAGTGAGGAAGGTTCTGAAGGGTTTCTTGGGAGTTTGAGGGATGAGGTAATGTTTCGTTGAATGCTTTTCTAATATGCAGACGTTGTTGTCAAAAAGCGTAATTGGATTATGGATTAGTAGCCACTGTTGACGCGGTTTCTTACTTTCCCTTTCTCTTTCTTATTTTCAATTATGTGTGCTTTTTTTTGTAATTTTGCATTTTCAGATACTGTGAATGTCGATGTAAAAGGTTGCGGAAATTGGGAAGCAGCTTCGTCCGGAGACCCACGTTTTACTATTTTGCCACGCGGGTGTTATTTTTCCAATATTATTTTTCTGTTTATTGCAGTGATGATACCGATTGTTTATAGTAAGAATTTTGTATCAGAGATGTGGTATAAGTGATATTACACTTAATTTTTTTAATATTTTAATTTTAAATTTTGTAGATAAAAAATAATTATTATTAGAGTGAAAAATCTTATCAAAGTTACAGACAGATTTTTTACCACTGATATTAATTATTAACTTTATTTTGTATCGATAACATGCTAAATGCTAAATGAGGGAGTAAGATTCTTGTGTTTATTGTTAGGAAATTATAATTAAATACATAATTTTATCATGTTTAACAGATTGGTTGGTTGATTGAACTTGGATTATTAGCTTGTCTGCGCATCCTTTTAATAAAAGAGTGGGAAAAAACATATTTTTAATTTATGTTTTGTCAAATTTGATTTAAATTTTTGGATAAAATATGTTTTTAATCTTTCAATTTTTCACGATTTTTATATTTAATCCCTCAATTTATGTTTAACTAGTCTTAATATCTTAATTATTTTTTATTTAATTTTTAGTCTATGTCGTTATAGAGTTTCCTCAAATGATGAAGTGACAGTTATTTTATGTAGCTTGTTATTTTTCTGACGTTTAAAATATCATCAAAAATTATTTGATTAAATACTTAATAGCTATTTAATGATTTATGGAAATTTAAAGACGTCAAAAAATGCTTTATTCATTGTAAATCCAAATAAAGTTTAACTTTTAACGAGTTATTTATGTTTTTATTATTCAAGACTTTATTTGACACTTTTTTTATCATTTTTTTATTACCCTGAAATGCAATATTCAAATTATCAGATCCAAATTGGTTAATTTAAGTAGCCCAACAAGCTTTTAATTCATTCCTCCATAATACAATAAAGGGACCATCTGAGTAGTTGACACAAGTCGCACCGAGGAAAAATAAAATAGGGTTTGAGTCCTTTTTGTGCAATAACAGCAGCGTATAATAAAGCATTTTTTTTACGGATATAAACCCCCATAAATGGTTAAATAGCTATTAAATATTCAACCAAATAATTTCTGACGATTTTTAATTATAAAAAAATAATAACCACAAAAAGTAATTTTCACCTCATCATTTGATAAACTCTCTAACAACATACACCAAAAATCAAACGAGAAAATAATTGAAAAATCTAGACTGATTAAACATTAATTGAAAAAAAATCGTGAAAAATTAAAGAATTAAAAATATATTTTATCCTTAATCTTTAATAAGTTCAAATCATCAATTTTAAACATACATTTTAAAAGATAAATAAATTTAATCTCTTTGCATAATCTGGAGATCAAATAGGGATTAAATTCACTTATTTTTAAAATTATAAAAATCAAATGTATCGATATGAAGCTAAAAAAAAC
>PYAF01000449.1:340827-351551 GCA_007407185.1 Glycine tomentella
TGATAAAGGTGTGTCGTTTTCTCTTTAATATAACTATATCACATTATTAAACAACACGAAAGGATCTAAATTCATTAATTTCATTTTAAATTGAAACCAATATTACAAAACTTATATATAAAATTGAAAAATGAATTAGTATTTCATTGCACCAATTAATATATATAATCTTTAAAATAATAAGAAATAATTTAGTAGTTAAATAACTATTATCTAAAATTTATTTTTCATTAAAGGAATTATCAAAATATAAATTTCTCGAGGACTTCAATTTTATAGTTTGATGTTCCAACATAAATATATAGTAATTACTTAAGTAGATATTCTTTAAATAAGCTTCAACTACGATTTAATAAAATCATCTTGCTGTTGGGCCAAATAAAAAGGCGTAAAAGCTTTTTACTTTAAGCTATGGTTTCTCACTTTCTCTCAAAATCAAGAGGTGTAGAAGTAGACACAACTGTATGCTGAGTTTCACTTGTTGGAGAACATTAGTTTCTTGCTTTGCTAGATTCTCCAACTTGAAATAGACTACGGCACCTGAAAGTTCCAACTTTGAAGTTATTATTGAAGGTTAATAGTAAAGAGTAGTAAGCTTAATTTTACACACAAATCCTACTATAAAAAATCATTTACCATTTTCTCCTTCAGTTTTCCATGTATAGTTTATAAATCATGAAAGAAATTCTCCTAACGTGTTTTATATGCTCAAACTTGATTGATTTGTCCAGCAATGTTTCTTCCAAGTCTTTTAAAACTTTTTGTATTTTGCTTGTATGTGTATTGTGTAGTTTTCAAAATAATTATCCTCTTAATCTCACAACAATCATAACAATTCTGCAGCACACTTTTTTTTTTTTGTTTAAAATGTTAGTGTTCTGTTAACTAATCTCACAACAATCATAACAATTCTGCAGCATACTAACTCACCGTTGGCGAAAGTTGGAGGATTGCATGCCAAAACGACGCAAGGAAGGACTTAAACAACAATCAGTGACACAGGTAGCATTGTAAGATATGTTTGCACTTGACTTCATGAAATTGTAACAAAAGCAAAAGAGAAAACAAACGAGTCAAATATAGCTTTATCCGAAATTAATATTAGGACAAATGAATCCTCATAGTTAAGTTTTCACATGTTTGTTATATGAAAATTGTGTCTATTATTTGGGAGTGGATCATTTAGTATGTGTTTGTGTCCGCGTTATCTTAACGCAATGGAAAAACAACATTCATGTTGCTTGGCATTTTTGCATTGGAACGCGTAATTCTTCCGTTCAACGCGTTTCCAAACACACCCTTTGTTATGTAGGAAGATGTATCCGTGCCAATACAACTGAATTGATCTTTTAACAATATCCTTAGAGCTCAGAAAAACAATGAACAAAAACATTGTCTGTTGCCATGTGCAAACGGTAATTCATCGGCTATATTTGTACACTTACAGTTTCTCGATGGGAACTTTGTGCAGTAGATAGCTCTGAAGACCTTTTCTCGCGGTTTCTTCTTTCACGTGCAAGAAGAATTGCACATTTACAGGTGAAGTACAGAAGCAGCACTCCAAGAGAGAACATGATGACAAATTCAATGACAATGATTGATCCTAAGGCTGTTACCACATTGAACAACCTTGTAAGTCCTAGGAAATAAGATACTTGTTGTATGCTTCTATTTCTGATAATCTGATTATGGAAAGCATGTAACTACATTATGATAAGATGAAGGACTATAATTCTGTTTCGTGCCCATGAATTGGAAACTAAATGTTTCTATAATTATATGTAGAAATATATATATTAATAAATTTATCGAGCCCTTATTTTCAACAAAACAGCTTGGTGAAGCCTAAAGCCAATAACTTATGATGAATCCTTCAAATTCAACTTCGCTTATGAAATCTACAACTTATTGTGAGCCAGAAATGAATTCATTGGCTGTTTTCTCATCAAATTGACAATAGCTTCAGAATATAATGGCATTGACATTCCCTCTGCACAATCTGGATAGCATCCATAGTTTCCCATGTCATTTAATGTCAAGGTTAAAACAGCTCCATGCTCACCTCCCTGTATAAAATCAGAAAAAAAGAATGACAGTAAAAAATCTCAGGTTTACTTGTATTTTTCTACCAATATATTAATATTATTGCCATAACACACTGAACAAAGGAAACTGCAAGTTTATTTTTTTCCAATTGGTGTTATATTTACAGTTAGAATTTATATGGAAACAGTTTTAGGCATTTAATATAATAAACTTCTAAGCAACCTTTACTATATAAAAACAAAAAGGAACATCATCACTCACATGATAGAACAGTTGCTGCATAACACTATTGCAGTCATTGACTGTGCCCTGAAATCTGATTCCGTGAGCTTTGACCATAAAGTGCTTTGAGATAGTAACGTATGTCTGAAGAGGCCGCCACTGATAATTATATCTGTCCTTCAATTCAGTTGTATTGATCAAATGAACTGGTAGATTTGTTACTAACAATCCTTCATTTACTTCCATGGAGAACGTCACAAAAAAATGACCCTGACCACCTGATAAGACCCATCAGCAAAATGTTATATGGAGAAGGATTTACTCTATCAGATTCCAAAATTATCAAAATATTTATAATTTATGTCATGCTGAAAAAATGTTATACAAAATTAAGGATCTGGAAATGGGCAATAAAAAAACTCCCTTGCTTTTCCAAGAGAGTAAAAAGCTACTAACCCCTTACTAGTCACTAGCTAGAGTACAGATAAGCTTAAAAATTAAATAGTTGCTATCCTTATAAAGGCATATTACCTCAGTGAAAAATTGCAGAAAACAATTACTAAAAAAAAAAAAAAAACTCTACCAGTTTTTGACTTTTAACAGTTTTGCATCTGATGTCTATATATTTATGACTTGACATCACGAGCCTTTGGATTTGATTATCCATGCAATGAATGTCCAAAGAATAAACTTTAACAACTTTCTTAATAAGCATAAATTAGTAAACAATGTCTTATAATTAAGGACTGACGGAGTATATACCAGGGAAGGTAAGCAGATCGGGATCTCCAACGAAAAAGTCAAAATTGTCTTTCTCTTGGTCAAAGATAAGGGTCTGATCTTCATTACTCCTCAGTATGATGAAGTAAGGGGCTCTAATAAATGGAGGGTCATTGATAGGATCAACAAATATTGGAACACCCAATGAATTCACCCCATTCGCATTCCTGGCAGAGACTTGAATGGTATCTCCACCATAAAAATTTTCATTTCTAAAGAACAAAAAATATCAGGATTAATAACAATAACAACCATAACATCAATAATTGAAAACATTTCTACATGAGAAATGTATTCCAAAATAAAACATGTTCTGTGAAATTTATGGCATAAAAATGCCTTGAAACTTGCCACATTGTTGATACCAAAGGAATCATTTACTACAACTCATTCATGTGAAGTTCATTCTCAGACCAAACAGAGTTTGACAGAGAAGACTAATAAAAGCCCTAGAAAAAAGGGTAGATTAGATGGAGGGTAGTTTTATCAAGTTAGAGGTAAGACAGGGAAGGAAAAAGATAAATCTAGGTGAAGACATTAAAAGGAACTTGAGTTGGAATTTCCTAGAATTTGGTTCTGACAGTACAGTGATATTGTTTGATTTATGTACTAACTGCCTAACTGGTACCATCTAATAAGAAAAGATTTTGGTGGTTGTTGATATTTTGGATCTATAAGCAGATGATAAATTATTTGTGACAAAATGGTATGTTGCCAAGTGTCATTATCAAAGGGCAGTGCAGTTCCATGAGGTAGATGTACATTATCAATTTATAGATACTTTCTTTCTGTATCATTGGAATGAACAAAATTTTCCAAACAAGAGCAATTGTTTCAATAAATTTAAACATAACACATATATAAAGAAAAAAAAAAAACCCAGATACTGAATTGACTGAAGCGCAAAATTAATTACTACCACAGAGCCTTCTATTATTAAACTGGTTGTTGTTTCATTTCCTGAATTACTTGTAATTTCACTCCTCATTACTTTCCCAAATTGCATTGCCACAGGAGACAGAAGTATACTTCCAGATTGTGCACTCAGATTGACAGAAATATTCTCTTTTGGATTTGAATAAGTTAACTCAAACCCGGTGAAACCACTGCAAGAAGGGCATAATAAGATCATATAAATAAGGACATTTCAATTATAAAATTCATCAAACATATTTATATACATACCCAAATCTAGGGCTTATCAAATCTTCTGTTGCTTGCAGTTGATTTGGAACAGAAACAAACTGAGGTGGAACATTGAGAACAGATATGTACACAGAAGCAGTAGCAAGATTTCTATTTATATCAGAAATTGTATACCAAAAAGAATCGTTTCCATAATACCCTTTATAAGGAGTGTAACGAAAGATCCTTCCATTCTGTATAAGTGAACCATGATCTGACTGAAAAAATACAACAGCAATGGTCATTTATCATATTCCAAAAAGTATATGAAGACAAAGATGAAAGTAGTAAATAACGTAATTTAAATTACTAACTTTTATGAACTTCAAGCACATCTCTTTAGAAAAGACTTAGAACTGAAACAGTTCGTCACAAGTATCAGCAAGTTACTGTTAATTATTCATCATGCAGTAAATAAATATTGAGGTTCATATTGACTGTATTGCTAGAATCAACATAGAAAAACATGAAAAAAGAAGGCTAGGAAGAGGTTTCAGAATGAATTGACAACATATCTTACTTTTGAGAATTCAACTATACTTGCTTTATCACCGGCAAAATAATCATTAGCAAAGACATCAAAGGCTATAGACTGATCCTCCCAAATACATATTGTATCGTTGTTAGCTATAGGAAAATATTCACCTGTAAGTCATCAAGCAAAAGAATCCTTAAATCATATTCTTTAAAAATAAAATAGAAATATGTATTTTGATAAGAAATTATTGCATGGTCCTGAACCACCACAAGTATGTGGTTTCTGCCAAATGCCAATCTTCATGTGACACATAGTCAAAAATTTTAGTTTACGAGAAAGAGTTAATAAAATTCAGCTGTGTATGAAAATTGGTTACAACCATAAACATGCAGTGGTCTCAGACCATATTATAGTTTCTCCATTTTGGACATCCACCTAGTCACTATAGTACTTTTTATGTAAGTTTTTAAAACTTATAAAAACTTACGTATGGTTAAATTTCTGTGCTTGTAATTTCAAACAAAAAACACTGACATATTTTCACTAAGTCTGAAAATCGGTCAGATAATAGGTGAATAGAAAATAACTATTTGAAAAATATTGATTATCTTTCCTGTTTCTGTTTGGAAGCGGGAGTTTGGAGGAAATTAAATAGAAATCATGGTTTTTTTTTTTTTTAAATTTCAAGAATTATAAATGTTTTAAAAATTGAATAGATGACCCAAAGATTATAAGATAATTTCTTATTTTACAAAATTCTGAAATAAGGAAAATGTTTACTTCAAATGAAATTTTTGTCCTCCCCTTCAATCTTAAGAAAGAAGACAAAAAAGATTGACCACTTGATCTTAGAGAAAGCAAAAGTCCCTTTGACAACAATATATCCATCTATACCATTATAATTATGAATCACATACATTAAGTTTTTAACAGTAAGCAGCATACATACAAATATAATAACAATGATAAAATTATAAGCTGCATGTTGTTTGAACTTACTGCTATACACATTGATACTGAAGGGACATGACAAGAAACGCTTGCCATCAAAGAAAGCACAAATCTCGTAAGTGCCAACATCTTTGGCCATATAGCTGCAGCTGTATGATCCATCCTTATTATCCGTAATGTCCAAAGTTGAAAAGCCAGAACTATTAGTAGAAGCAATCTCCAATTTCAACCTTGATTGTTGTGAGAGGACAGGGTTTAAATATGAATCCACAAGCTGCACAACTATTTCATTTTTCGACAGCTTTGGCACCTTTGAAGAAAACCTCACAACACTTGACAAGGAAACATTTACTTCACCTGCAGCAACCAGAGGCACACACGTGAGAAATGATCCTGACCAAAACAATAAATAGATGTGCAAATTACCGAGTAAACCTGAGATAAACCTTGCAATAAAAATATATCTTATGGAGATATTCTGAACTTGAGTTAAGCACTCATGAATCATTTTATATCTAACATACTCCTTTATGCAAGAATCTTCTAGGCTTGAAGTATGGATAATGCAATGCATGTTAATTTGTGATGAAAACCGATTTTTATTTATAAGATTGAGGACAACACCAGTTGAACTCTATCCCATTTGATTATAGAGGCACTGATATCATGTCATAATAGACCAAACCAAAAGCTTAAGCAATTAAGTGAAAATATAATTGAGCAATATTATATCTAAATCACTTATCATTAAAAACAATAAACCTTTGATCACTACCATCCTTCTTATTAAAAATATTTATAAGCTCTTCGATCATGTTAGATTTTATTTTAAAACTAATAGATATTTAGTGGTGTTGCCTAATAATAGGTATATAAACTGTACTCTTTTTATCTAGGCAATGCGGGACTTCAAAACACACTTAATTTGATTACTGTGCAAATAAGGAGGATTTACCATGAGATTAAATGCAAAAAAACTTTTTTTAAAACTAAGATGATACGAACCTTTTGAATTATTTTTATCATTTAATGCATTATAGTACCTGCTTTTACCTCTTTCCTGAATGAATGTCCATCATTCAATAATACATTCCCACAATATACGTTAATATCATAAATGCCAATTTTTTCTGGTATGTATGTCACATGAAAAGCATTGACCATGACAAAGCTCCCGCTCCCATTAGACTGAAACCATGGTGACATCTAATTAGAGTCTCAAGTATTAAATTGTGCACCAAAAATTAATGTTTGTCTTCCTTACATTGTTGCCAAGCTCTATTGAAGGTGACGGGGTGGTTTCTATGTGACTAATATCATCATATCTCACTCCTGAAGCTACTGTGCTTCCTGATATAAAGATACAATAATAGCAATAAAAAAAAGATACAATAATAAGGAATGTAACAAGTTTATCTTTGAAATACCATTATTGTTTAGAATAGGATATATGATTGGCGAAGCACTCTAAGAGTCATTTTCTCTTAAAATTTGTACTTGAAGTATGTTTGCTTCAACAAGGAAAGGATATTGATAAATGTCATTCAAATAAACAGAGAATTCTGCCTTTACACCAGCTACTGAAGCATTTAGACCGGATCCATTAACAACACTCTTAAGTCCATCACAATAACCTATTTGGAAAGAAACATGAAACTTAAATTATATTTAAATGAGAAAAACTATAAAAATCAAATGCTGAAATGATAATGTAAGAAGTCACCACGGCTTGAGATACTAGTAAATGATCAAACAAAATGGAAGAAATAATGTCATAAATCTAATAAAATGAGATTTGACATGAAAATTTACCTATAAAAACAGTATAAACATATGGCATATTGGAAATGCTTTTATTATGCTTGGAATCGTATATTGTCAACAGGAAGTTCCCTGGCTCCAAATTGCTAAACGAAAACAACTGAACTCCAGCATCCACTTCCTCAAAGTGAAGATCTGATATCGGTATTGACAAGTTTGTATCTCTTTCAACGACTTCAGAATCAAAAGGATACAGTCCAGAAACCAGATTTCCATATTGATCTAACTGATGTATAAAGATTTCCATCTTGGAAACCAATTGCCATGCATGTGATTCAATGTTCCATTTGGCGATGCAGTTAGAGACATCTATAGTTCCTGTTATTAGGGAGAGAGAAGTAAAGCTATTGAAGATTTTCGAGTAGAAGTAACAAAATCATATATAGAAGAAACAAAGAAACAAACCCCACGTATGAAATTGTAATAATAAATTGAATTCAACACTATGAATTACAAATATACTCATCATTATGTCGAAACATTTTGTGTATCAATCAAGTTCAAGCATGTAAATATAGGATATATATCAAATAGTCCATTAGTCCAAATATGGTATAAAGTAATTATCATTGAAACAAAAGCACACAACCTGGATTCACCTTCAATGGCAATGGAGAACCATTCAAGGTTTGATTTCCTCCTTCTAAGCTCAAGGAGAACTTTCCGGCTTTCGTCACAACAAATTCAATCATTATATAATCAAACTCATTCCACCCTATGTTAGAGATATATGGAGCACTTGCAACAGAACCATTTTCATGCAGCATACTCAACTTAATATCAGGCAAATAAGGCACTTCAGTCGTCTGAGAGATACTGATCCCAAATGCATCTTTAAGGAGTACCATAATTGTAGCTTTTGAACCAGCTTCATATTCATGTCTCACGCCCTTCCATGATGCAACACACACAGACGGGTACATGTTCCCTTCATTAGGACAATACTATCAACTATCAAGCATTATTATGTGGCACATAAAAAACCAAAGTAACCTAGGTATAAACTAAAATGGATAAATGATATGCACTACCATTTTGCAAAACAATGGTGTTTGTTGAAGAACCCACGTTGACTAGTCTATGGCAAAAATAGTGTATATAAATGGAAGACAATTCTCATCCTATAAATTGGCTTTTGAGATCGAGTTAAGACCAAACTAAAATCCTAAAATGAAATTAAAGTCTATCGTACAGATTGTTGGGAGGCCTATAAGGCCATCCACCCATTATCGCCGTTCCATAGATGTTCATTCTTGCAATTTGCAAACTTATGAGTAGTTTTCAATGTGAGAGGTTTGTGTTAGAGATCTTACATCAACTAGTGATAGGACCATTCTAGTTAGGGGCCAACCCTTTATAAATTAACTTTTGGAGTTAAGTTATACTCAAATCCAAATTCCAAGTGTATTTTTCTTTTGCTTTTAAAACAGCAGAACCCTTCAAGTGATTTAAAAGACTAGTTAATTTTAATTCCCTTAACACCTACCTACATAAGTACCTATGCATTATTCAGTTAAACAAATTTTAAAAAATAAACCTGGCTCGACTTGGAAATGCAAAGAAGAATCATCAACTTTATAACGGTCCTCGCTGATGAGTAAGTACATTAAACAATCCAACCCTGATGGGGGTGAAGGAAATCTTCCACTCATTTGGGTCTCCTTTGAAATCTGACAACACAGTAGACACATAGGAACTGCTCCCTTCCTTTCCATTCACAGTTAGTGTGGGGTTGAAAGCTTTTCTGTCAATCTTATCAGCATTCTCAAGCACTTTGACTTTGATGGTTGCTGTCTCACCTGCCTTGAATGTGCCCTTGTCATCCCACCAACTAAAAGCGAATAGGGGAAGTTGTGATCTGTCTGTCCCCAAATGCAAGAAACAAAAACAAGTAAGGATTGTGCAAAACTATGTTATTTGTTTTTTTTTTTTTTTTCAAAGATGAAAAGTGTTGCTTTATGGTATGGTAACACCTGAAGTTGGATGTTCAAAACATGAAACTGAGGAGAAAGAGAGAGCGGAGAGTGAAAAGACAATGAGTGTGCGTGCTAGGATCACCATATTTTTTTAGAGAATCTGAGAGTGATGAAAAGGGCAATTCTTGAAGGACACTGTTTGAGCGGTTGATGGCAGTTTATGTTATATATTGTTGGTGTGGTGTGGTGCACAGTTGTAAACTTCTTTTGGTCTTTCACATTTTTGCCCCTTAATTATGTTGCTGTCTCTTTGGAGTGCTGTCGTCTGGAACATTTGGGTGCACGTACAGAAATAGTTTGTATTGAAGTGAGTGGTGCAGGACGAGAATTGAAGGAAGCTACGATCAGCAATGGTGCAGGACGTGTATTTGTGTAGATAGTAGAAGGGCTGTAGTATATAAAATAGATGTTAAGTGAAGGATATATTATATATTCTACATGTAAGTCTCTAGACATATAGTTGGAGGTTATGGATTCAGGTATTGGATTCAAGTATAGTTAATGTGTTCTAAATTGAATGTTTAGATAATATCTAAATTCGATTTTTGATGAAAATAATTTTTGATTAAATTTTAGTTATTTTTTACTGAAGTTCGGATTAATCAGAGAATGATTAATTGAGTTTTTCCTTCTCTGTCATGTAACTCCTCACTCATTACTCTATTTTCATTAACGCCACAATCATCCCTCCCACAAATTGCACAAATGACTCACATGAGTTTTGGTGTCTACGTTTCATTTGACTAATTTAGCCTTTTAGTGACTCCCGTATATGTAACCTGTTCCTTATGTAACTGCACAATATCCAACCCGATCTTTCAACTGGAAGCGGATATTACCCCCACCTTCAAAATATGGTAACCGACTCTGTTCTGTTTTTAAAATCATATTAAGAATTTTTTTAATCAAGCAAACATTTTAAATAAAAATGAGAAAAAAATGAAATACTAGTTTTTTTTTTACATAATGTTAAAGGAAAGATGAAAACAAAATAATTTAAAAATATTATGAATAGATTGATATTTTAGTTATATTTTCTGCATTGGCTAACAAATTAAGGGATCTGAAAATCTGTTTTTATTTCTATATTTAGTCACAAATATCACCTTAATTTTATTTGGTTTTTAATTTGAAAATGAAAATGATTTTTTTATTTCTATTTTTAAGAATTGAAATACAATAAATAAAAATAAAATTAATTAACATTTTATAGTTAATTTTTTTGTCCAATAAAATAATTAAACTTTGATAATCTTGTGAGACAT
>PYAF01000449.1:351651-364041 GCA_007407185.1 Glycine tomentella
ATTCAGTTTATTTTTATATTTTAGATTAGGGTAGCAAATCATTTGGTCGTTAGGTTATATGATGTAGACTAATGATTTAATTTTCTAATTTATTTTTAGTACTAATTAAAAAAATATTTTTCATATTTTTTTACAGAAAAAATATGCTATGAAGAAAGTGAGGTCAATGTAATAGGTATAACTTTTAACCTTTTTTTCTTTTTAAAACAAATCCCTCACTCATTTTTTTAAAATTAAAATCCCTCGTTCATTAAGAAATTAGTTATATTATTTAAATCTACCAAAACTTTTAACGTAAATTGAAAATAATGAATTTTAAGTTTCACATAGAACTAAAATCAAAAGATCTTATTAAAAAAAAAAACCAAAAGCAAAACATAGTACAAATATATAATCAAAAGTGATAGATAACATAACAACTTAAATTTAACAAAACATCAATTGCAATGATCATACCAAAAGCAACTTCACGTGTTGTTCACTTGTTGACAACTTCTATCTCGATTGGAACCTACATAACCATAAGAATTTATCAACAAATGAACATCATCAAGTATTTTAAAATACTTAGTCAAAAAAATTCATAACATAATCAACCACAAATTTTAAAAAAGAAAGATAATAAATATGTTGTACAAAAGGAAAATTAGAAGTCACCATCAGGTTTAACTCATTTTTTTTACATGAAGTTTTAACGCTCAATTATATTTAGCACATCTATAAGGCTATAAGCCAAAAATATTTGAAGCTGAATACAACATCAATTCGAACAAACCCAAATAATTGTATGCATAATAAATGATCATTCATGTGATTTAAAAACTCATTTATGTAAATTATTAATTTTAAAATTGAAATTAATTTTAAAACTGTCCGTTTTAAATATGTCTTCACCAATTATCATGGTCACATAATTAGTAACCATTCATTTTTAAAATTTTCCTGAAACAAAAAATAATTTTTAAAATAAGAAACAAATATTTCTTTCATTTGATTTTTTTTTAACAGAGATTCACTTGAATATCACAAATAAAAGAATCAGTAGAAATTATAGTTTTAAAAAAATTTAAAAATGAAAGAACAAATATAAACAATCAATAGTAGAAAAGTAAAAGCAGAAAAAAAAATTAATATACTCTAAATTTTTAAAACATTTTAAAAATAATTTTATAAAATGTAAGTTTTTTAATTTTAAAATTAATTTTTAAACAATTAAACTCAAAATATTTTTAAAAAATTATAAAACTAAAAAATAATTTGAAATCCAGTTTTAAAATTGCCTTTTTTTCCTAAATTTTAAAAATTATTTTGGTTTGTTAATTTTTTTTAATTTTACAATTGAAGGTGATTTTAAAACTACCAATAATTGTGCAAGTGTGTAACCGAACTGCTTTCTTTTTAATTTTTTTTAAAAAGATTGTAAAAGAAAAGAAAAATAAATACAGAAAAATGATTTTGAAAATATACTGCTTTTTTAAAAAAAATTAGAAATAATTTTATAAAATTAATAAGCTTTAATTTTAAAATGAAAATATTTATACAAAAATGAATCGAAAATATTTTTAAAAAAATCTAAAAGAAAATAAAAATTTTACATTCACATACTCATTTTAATTTTAAAAGTGTATGTTCACACATAACGATAGTCACTTCATGTAGAATTAAATAATCGACTATTTTCAACTCAAATATCATGTTCACGCATCATATACTCACCAAAAGAATAAAGAATGAGAAGAACGAAAATAAAGAAGAAAATAAAATAAAAAATTGCAGACAAAGAAAATAGGAAAAGAAGAAACCTTTATGCATACATGATTCCACCAATTCATAGACGACGGTATTATGATTTTTTCAAGTCTATTATTTCTATTGGTTGATTAGCATCTAAACATACTATAAAACAATATAGATGAAAAAAAATCACACGTTTGTTTTAAGTAAAAAAATTTCACTCCATTATAGCCAACATAAGGATGAGGAGAAAGAAAAAATTAATATATATCACAGTACTTCACCCATACATAAGATCATTGCTTAATCTTATGTGTAAAACCAAGAAAAATTTGTTAAACTAAAAAAATAGACTTTTAATGTAAATTTTTTTGAATTTTTAACGTCGATTTTTATATGATATTAAGATTATTAATGTGAACATCAATTTTAACAACATTACTAGTATTAATGTTGAAACATGTGATATTAAAAGTATTAATGTTAACATCAATTTTAAAGAATTGATGTTAATAAAAATATATAACATCGATTTTTAGAGAGAAAAAAATGATAGTTTTTTTGTAAATTAACATCAATTTTTACTGAAAATGAATGTTTTTCTCTGTGAATCATCAGTTTTTATTGAAAAATGATATTATTTTTAGTGAATCAACATTAGTTTTTACTGAAAATTGGTGTTTTTTGTAAATCAATAATAAAAATTAATGTTGTTTTTTGTGAATCAATATCAGTTTTTATTGAAAACTGATGTTGTTCTTTGTGAATCAACATCAGTTTTCAATGAAAACTGATGTTGTTCTTTGTGAATCAACATCAGTTTCAATGAAAACTTATGTTTTTAATGTTAAACAACATCAGTTTTTACTGAAAACTGATGTTGATTTTTGTAGTTTTTTTTAATATATTGTCTATTTTTTAAATATTACCCAAACATGCAAATTTAAAAATAGACCAATACAGGAAAATAGTTTCACAATACGATAAAAGTTACTATGAATTGTAATGGTCACAGAAAACAATAATGTCAATACACTATAAGCAATTGTAATTAAACTATTTATACAATTGTTTAAAAATCCCTTAATCACCTAATGTCATTTCTAACTATAAGATAAAATCTTGCCTAGTGAATCCGAATTACCTTCGATCTCTCCGATTCCAATGGTCTTGGATCAGTAAAACTGCATAACATAATAAAACATAACTTGATAAGTATAAATAAAAATAAGTATAACAAATAAAATTAGTTTTAAGTAATTAATTACAGTGTCTCAGTTATCCTTAAAGCCTCCTTATACTATCGTTGACATCCAATGCATGACATAGTAGTCACACTTGGTGCTTCCTTTTTCCTTATTACACTAAATTGAATAACATATTCAAAGTTAAAAGAAAATTAATGTAAATAGTAATAAAAGTAATTTTGAAGACATCAATCATTGTTTAAATGACTTACTTTAACTACAATCCATTTATGAGTAACTTTAGATCTAGTTTCTTGAGTATCGTTGAATCCCTTCAAAGCACTAGTTAAGAAAAACATACATGCATATTGTACAATTAAGATATTCATGTCTTTCCAATAATAAAGTAAATGTCTTAGAAATTACAACTTACTTGTTAATAATTTTTTTAAGTAGTTATCTGACTTATTGTGGAAGGAACAAAACCACACAACAACATTGTCCTTATAACATATAACGACCAGTTGCCAATATGCGATACATTGGAGAACATTATGTTATTATACTGCATTAATTATTTAATTTGATTTGTACAATTTTACTTACTCATTCAAGTACGCTGTTAGGTATACATGTTTCTGCGAAGTCTGCATTCATTTCTTAATATAGTCTTCATATTCAAATTGAGATTGGCCAGATCTCTATATGAACTGTGGCTCAAGGAATCCATACACATAGACATTATTTGATCATATGTCTGTTATTTTTAAAATAAAGTAAATTATGCATTAATTTGAAACAATCAGCAATGTAATGGACTGTAATGTAAAGTGACTTACCAAATCCACAATTGTAAAACAGAGATGTTGAGACATTGACTACTGTGTATTATTTCAGAAATATCTTCATACTTGATGTACAAGGGGACGTCGTAATTATACACTCCAAACACAGTAGTATTCCACGGCACCTGCATAGTCTGAGGAAAAGCTGGGGATGGTACGAGGAAAATGAAAAGAAAAAATAAACGAAAAGATGAACCCTAAGATGAAATTGGGAAGCGAGGCTTACTGCACTTTAGGAACTAGGGACTATGAAGCAAATGCAAGGGAACAATCATAGTATTTTGAAGCTTTGGTTCTGAGGATTTTTTTTTTTTTTTTTCACAAGAAAATGCAAAAGCGAGAAAGTGAAGCAAAGAGAGAGAGAGTTTAACTGTTTAAGGGTCTTCCATAAGCAGAAAGAAACAAAAGCTTTTGGGGAGAGAGAAATAGAAATGAGAAGAGAAAGCTCAATGAATGAAACCTTAAGACGGAAGCTTTTGGGAAGAGAAAGCTCAATGAAGAGAAAGCTCTTTGAAAATAATTATTTAACGTAATTTTATGATTGAAAGACTAAAATAATATATTATTTTTTAAAAACTAATATCAACTTAATTGATTTTAAAGAAACTAAGATGCTTTAAATGATTTAATATTCTGAATGATTTAATATCTAACGTACGTTCTTAATTTTTTTATTATGATATTAAATGGATCGCTTTATAATTAAAAAATAAAACAAATTATCGGTTGTTTCTATTTCCTACTATTATACTTTATTTTAAAGTGTTTCCTATAAGTTTATTGATTGAAAGTACAAATTTACTTGTTAATTAGTTTCTCGTATTATAATTGGGAAATCCATTTGACTGCTTATTAATTAATTGGCTTGGCCTAGCTATTCAATTTTTTTTTTTTTTTATAATTCATCATTCAATATAAACATTGGTATTGAAACAAAGTACTACCATTTAAGAAGCCACGTATGAAGGGATAACTGAACAATGGCATTCTTAATTGAAAGAAGGCAAATCAAAAACTTAGTTAGAAAGTAGAGTGACACGTGAGAGTCAGATCGAGGAGTCAGCTAATTATGTGTTACTTGAACCTTTACATGTTTAAAACTTTTTAATTAATTTTTAATTTTAAACTTTTTATATTAATAATGTATAGTGATTAAATTATTTTTTAAATGAAATTATTTATACAAACATTTTAATCTTGTTTTAACTTTTAAAATTAATTACGTGTTGCTTTAAAATAAACAATAATTAAATCAAAATTTAAAGAAAAAATAGGTTGTGTGATAAAGTGATAATTTTAACTATTAAAAAATGAAAAATGTTAAAAATCTATTCTTTGACACACTCTTTAAAACATATTCTCTTTTATTCATTATAATTTTTAATACATTTTAAATAATTAAAAAATATGTTTGTAAGAATATGTTAACATGGATATGTTAATATAGGTTTTTTAAAAAATTGATCAACATTGACTTTTAAAAAAAATGATGTTAATGAAGTAATGTTATCATCAATTTTTTAAAAAACAGAGGTTAACATACCATGTTAATATCAATTTTTAAAAAAATGATGTTAACAAAGTAATATTAACATCAATTTTTTTAAAAATTGATATTAACGTTATTAGAGTTGAAAAAAACTAATGTTAAAAAATCTCTGTTAAAAACTGATGTTAACGAATTAACATTAACATCAATTTTTTAAATTTTAATGTTAACGAAGTAAGGTTAACATTTTTAAACAACTTTATTAACAGTTTTTAAAAAAACTCATATTAACTTAGTCATCATAATTACGAATATGTCACCGTATTTTTGTTAGCATCAGTTTTTTTTTTAAATTGATGTTAACTATGCGATGTTATATTCTTATTTTTTAATAGTAAAAGTTAAATTTTTACACACGCACACAAAAAAAAAAAAAGATGAAATACCATTACTCCACAATGTCACTCTCTGATCTCATCCTATGAAATAATATATAAATGTTTGCATGACATGCTTGCAAAGGAAGCAAACTATATAAATGTCGACAAAGTGATGCGGATATGAATGGGAGGTGGATTGGTAGACAAAGGTGAGGAAGAAAGTTTGAGAAAGATAATCAATTTTAAGAGTAATGTTGTGCATGTTATATAAGCTACGACAGCTGTAGAACGTGTGAGAGTTGGAATTCAAAAAAATTGTTTTAAAGGTTATGCAACTTTGTGGTAGTTTTGAACATGTGAGAGGTATCAATTTTTTAGTGTGCAGTTACTTTATCTATTGTTATAAATTATTAAAAAAACAAACAACCCATTTTTAAAAAACAGTGGGTACATAATGAAGAAGTTGCAAAGATAATAGGTGATAATTTTTTATTAATTTAAGGGGTAAAGATGTTTATATAAAAATAGAAACTAAAATCAGTTTTCAAATAGGGTATCATGCCCAATGACATTGCTTTGAAGTTTAGTATGATCTTTATCTCTTAAATTAAATATGTGTTTTTATAAAATAAAATAAAAATCATTAACCAAGTTTATTTATTTGCAGAGGAAACGGGTTGTGTTAAGGTTTGAGGCTTGGAAAGAAGTTTTTCAATTATTAATCCTCCCTATACCGTCCCAAGAAAAGAGAATGTGAATAAATAAATACAAGAGTGTTGGGATTTACGTGTGTTCTTTTAGTTCATGTTAGTGCATGCAACATAAAAAAGGAAATAAGATGTGACTGAACAAAGGTCATGGTGTTGGGATTTGCTTACGGCCTTTGGGATGTGTATGCATTTCGGGTCCCTTTTCCTCCCTTTTTGTATAACATGTTCAATAAAGACATGTACTAGCAACATAATTTGTATCAACCTTCAGAACATTAAAAGAGGTGCATGCGTGCCCACACACACACACACATATATACAGGCATAGGTTCTGCTTTGCCAACAAATCTTTTGTCTCATAATTAGAATAGTTTTGAATTATCTCTTTCACTCTACTCAAGTTCTTTGCCCTAGCTGCTAAATGAATTGGTAAGTCACCATGTTTCCTAGATGATTCCTTTTTTTTCTTCCTTTCACTTCCCATGCAGTTGCACTGCTTCCCAATAACAATGCAAAAACTTTTATGTTTTTTGATAAATCCACGAAAACTCTTCTCTTTTTACATTGTAGATGCTCGAAAACTGCTCTGTTTCTCCATAGTCACTTGAAAAATCTTCTACGATACGAGTGGAAATTTTCTATCTCTCTATGAGACAAAAGAAAAAAATGACAAGACCATCAATTTCCATTGCTAATCAAACTTACCAAAACGTATAATCTGGTTTGTATATATCAAACATGCTAAATTGGATAAATATAGTCATCAAGAATCCAAAGATACCAAGAAGTAAAGCAAACAACAAAAATGATTTTATCTAATCATATTCTCCATTGTCAACTTGGTAATCAGAGATGCCTCGTAGACTAGAAGGGCAAAGACAATCATACAATGTCATGATTATTAGAAATCAATTCATAATACCTAGATGCTAAGGTCGGTGAAGTTGGATGGATAAACAGATTGAAACACAACAAATTTGGAAGCTCGGCGACCAATTTCCACAAAGAGACTTAAAACTATTCGGAAGCAAGTCTCATGCATCTAAAATTTCTTTTGAATAAGAAAAAATCAAGTTCACACACTCCCACACAGAATCCTTTCTACCATATCTCTGCAACCATAACCTAGTTCACAAATAGATTAGAGTGAGAAAGAGGCTTACTCTTTACACAGTGGAGTCTCTCAGATTAAATCCCTACTCCATATAAAGGGCGAAGTGATACAATCACAGTCGCGAAAGAAGGGCCACGCAGAGGTCGCAAACAAAGGGCAGACAACTGATGACGTGGTGGCAGATAGCGGGTGACGCGGTGGTGGACAGCGGGCTCGAGGCATAAGCAGAGGGGCAACGACACAGTGAGGTCGAGAGGGGGTGGGACGCGAGTGCATGGATTTCGAGTGAGAGAAAGAGAGGGTTAAGAAATTGAAGAGCTTGAGAGAAAGAGAGGGGTATTATTATGGAAACTCTATCAATTTTTTAAAAGTTGGTGTTATCAGTTTTAAAAAAATTGATGTTGAAATAGGAATTTTAACATCGATTTTAAAAATTGAGTTAAATGAATATTTATAACATTAATTTTTTAAAAATTAATATTAAGATTCTCATTTCAACATTTATTTTTATTAAATCAATGTTAACAGTGATATTTTATTTATAAAAATATTATCGCATACTTTGTAACATCGATTTTCATTAAAATCGATATTGAAAATCGATATTAACTTGATGATGTTAAATCTTATTTTTGTAGTGAAAGTGTAATCCTCACTATATACTTTTCCAACATTTTCTTAAAAGATTTGCTTATACATCAATTTGTCAAATATAGTTTTTTTTTAGATAGCACCAAACATTAATTCTAATCCCTCCTGAATATTGAATTTGGTGTTACACTTTACCATGGATCTAGGTCTTTTATGGTGCCCAACCATGTTAATTCTTGAGTGGCTTTTCTCATCCTTTGTCATTATCGAACTTGATAGATACTTGATCTTGGTTACAAAGTTGTTTCAAATGGATATATGAGATGTCAATATATGAGATGGGAAAGTTTGAGGAGTGTAGCAAGACTAGTCTTTGAGAAAGCAAAATGCTTTGCTTACTCATGAAAATGAATTGCATATAGGCGTTGAAGGAAGATATATTTATAGTCAAATGTTATTCTTTTTTTTTTTTTCTTTTTATCAGCCAAACTAAAATATATAATAAAATGGTACCAGAGGTACCCAGGCAAATTAATACAAAAAATTGATTATCCAAGTTAATTACCAATGAGAAAGCCATCTAAAGTAACCACTTTCTCACCATAACTCGGCGTCAAAAGGTTATCCTATCCATACCTCTTAATTTCTTATGGAATCCCTTGCTTACACGATAAGTATTATCTGCATATAACATAACTAGAAATTGAAGAATATTTTACTAACTCTAATATTTGTGATTTCAATTTACACTAATCAATTAATACAACGTGAATGGTGCTTAAGAGATAAAAATAATAATAACGTGCAATGTGCATGGTAGAGAAGTCTATCCTATCCCTAGGAAAAATGGTGATCCTGAATGGTAAGGTTTATGTTTCTATCCAGAAGAAATTTCAAAGTAAATGGTCTTGTTAGAAATTTGCTTGATGCCTTTAGTGTGCAGAAGTTTAGTCTTGAGAGAATGGTATAGATTGAACTATACAGACGGGTTTCCTCATTCATTTACAGTGCAATTAAGTGCTAATGTTTCTGAATTCTGAATCCAAAATTAATTTTAGATAAATTTTTACATGTCTATTAATTTTAGGTTTAAAATTAATTTTAAATTAAAATACTTTTGAATAAATTTTGTGTTAGATTATAACATTTATACTGAATTTTACTTTTAATTTAATTTTATAACAAAAATATCAAAACATAAATTACATTATTTTAAAATCAATTTCATTTATTTAAAATTAATTTATTAACGCTCATCCAATATACATAAATTATGGATCGGGTCACAAAGTAAGTTTACAAGTGGATTGCCTATTTGAGAAGGCAAAGTATTCAATGAGCAATGATAAGACGTTAACAATGAGGAAAGACTCTTTGAATTTGAAAATAGTCCCTAACGCTGAGTGCTTGTGCAAGTCTGGGCCTTCAAAGCTAGCCTAATCATACCAACTACAAATATATTTATCTGGGAATTATTACTATTGGCACAACTATTTTTGCTAAGAGCACTTCCCACGTGGATGCCTTTTAAGCATATTTCAAAAAAAATTGCCCATCAGAAAATTGCACAACATAATCATGATTCCATTGTAAAATTGGGATGCAAAAAACATAAAAATCGAAACACGATTGCGTTATACACCTGTATAATGGAATCATGTTTCTGTTGTTATTTACCCCTACAATTGCATAAAGAAATCGTGATTTCGTTATAATTTTTTTACCCCCAAATAACAAAATGAAATCTTATTTTCTTTGTGCACAAAAAATGAAAGTGCTTACCTTTATGGGTAGCGATGAAGAGCAATGAGAGGGAGACTTGAAGGGGAATGAATGTAAGAGAGAGAGAGGGAGATAGAGACCTGTGAGAGGGAAGGAGTTTGGGGCTCAAAGGAAGAGAAAAATGAGAGGGAGAAGGGGAGAGTAAGACTTTTGAGAGGAAGGGAGGGGAAAGGGTGGGGTGAGAAGAATGGGGAAGAGGGAAGGGGTGGGGGTGGAGAAAACTTAAAGGCAGTTGATGGTGTGAATAGAAATAGTGATAATGGGAACAATAATTCCCTTATCCTGGCAGTGGTGACCTCCTCAAGTTAGGCTTGAGAATGGTGAAAATCTCAATGGTAACAGGTGTGAAGTTAATGAACCGAGTGACACATTTTGTTGGTTTTTTTCATCTAGGGGGTAAAGATACCATATTGTATCGAGCATGTTTGATTTTTAGTCGGGAGAGTCAATTTGGAAAATCAATATAAGTGGGTTAAAATATATAAAAATAAAAGAGACAAAATATAAAAATACAAGATATTTTAGCTTTGCACTCCCTCACTTATAAGTAAGTTTGTCATTGATATTAAAATAAAAGAGACAAAATATAAAAATACTAGATATTTTAGCTTTGCACTCCCTCACTTATAAGTTTGTTATTGATATTAATGATATTTTTTTATGAACTGATTGGCACATTCTATTGTTGCTTTTTAACTAGGGGGTTAAGACACCAAATTGTATTGAGCATGCTCGATTTTTAGTTGGAATAGTCTAATTGGAAAATTAGTATAAGTGGTTCAAATACATAAAAGTAAAAGAGACAAAATATACAAAATATAAAATATACAAAATATAAGATATTTTACTTATAGTTTTATCCAAGTGAGAAGTTGTATTTGCGCAACCTTCCTTATAAGTAATTAAGTTTGTCATTGATATTAATGACATTCTTTTATGAAAGTAAAACTTCTTGTTGATAGTGGAAATTTGTTTCCATGCTTAAGTATAAGTCAAGCTTCTAAAAGATAAATTCTCATAATAATTCTAACTAAGAAATAAGCTTTTTATCTGTGGGACTTAGAATCTAACGATCTTATGTGAAATCTTTTTATTCGAATAAGTAGCAATTTTATGTTTTCAACTCAAGAAAATTGTATGTCACGAATGCTTAAGAAAACTGTAGCAGTTCATTATTTTGATTAATATCAAATTATCCATCTTTGATTTCTTTAAATTGAAATTAGGCTTAAATGTAATATGATCCTCATATATTTTGTTTAATCAGTAGTTTTGATTCTTTTGTTTCAAAATTGATATATTTAGTTATCTTATTTTTAAAATAATTCATGATTTTGGGCATTTCTTTTTAAAATAAAGATATTTAGTCCTCCTATTTTAAAAAATTTATAATAAATGAAATAGATCACACACAAAATTAAATATTAAACCAAAATATAAATTTTCTAAAATACGAGAATCAAAATTATAAATTTTCTAAAATACAGAAATCGAAATTGTAAATTTTTTAAAATACAGGATCAAATGTTTGTATTTTGAAATAAAAAATCAAAATTATAAATTTTTTAAAATAGGAGAATCAAATTTGTCTCAATTTTAAAATAGATGAATCAAAATTATGAATTAAGTAAAATAGAGGGAATAAAATTACATTTAAAATTAACAATTATCAATCCTTTGGAGACTCCTAGGAATATCACAAATCATACGGAGATTATAACAAAAAGTAAATATATGAAATATTTAAAAAGTAATGAGTTTTAAGAAGATATTAAGATGTGTGATAAAGTAGAGTTTAGAGAAACTTTCGAAAAGATTTGGTGGTGTAAGTGCATACCAATATATATCAAAACCAAATCAACCATAAATATAAAACCCGACAAACAAGCACACCAACAAATGAAGAACAAGGTAGGGAAGAAGATGATTCCTACAAGACCTGGCAAAGAACACAGCAACTGATGCTGATTAGATAACACGTTCCTCTTAGTTTGCCAGTTCAATTGTGTGGGAAGCCTATTAATTAATTAGCAATTAATTTCCAGAAGAAAAAAAACACTTTTTAAACTCTTTAAACAAGCGCATTAAGGAGAGTTAGTTTAAGTCAAAACTTATTGATTAACAAGTACTCTATTATGAATATAATGTTCCCACATGACCATATTTTTAATGGAAAAGATAGAGATAAGCTTAAAAATTAATTAATATACCAATAAGAGAAGAAAATTGAATAATACCTTAAATTAGGAGTGTTTTGTTGGTTACATAAAAAGTATTCTAACACTTGTAACAAAAAATTATGATCTATTTTGCATTCAAAATATATAACAATAATAAATAGAAAATAGATTTGTGTACCAAATTCAAATTCTCGAAAGAACAAAATTTTTCTTCAATAGTTTGAATACTCTATGTATATCCACATTAAAATCAAATTTTATCATCAACTCTTTGATAATTGAAAATCTAAAAAGTAAACTCTCTTTCTACTTTTTAGGTCTAAAACTAAGTTTGACCTTTTCTAATTTATTTTTTGTATACTTTATTTTCAGTTATAT
>PYAF01000449.1:372240-387085 GCA_007407185.1 Glycine tomentella
CACTTATGCCATAAGTACTAGATATATATTAAGCTTCTTCCAAAAATAGTTAGTCTATATATGAATTTAACAAGTCTAATTGTAGAATCATAAAATATATATTATCATAGTGAACACACTAAATTTTAAATAAATTCAATATTTATAAGTATGGAATGAATCTTATAGTTGGTATTTATTTACATTTTAAAAAATATATAATACATTGAATGAAGTTAACAGAAATATAAAGAATCAAAAATTTTTTAAATTTATGAATTTTTATGAACTTATTATATACTCAATAAAATATTATAATACAATTATCTGATTAGATTAATAAAATTTACAAATGCATATATAATTTACTAAGTAAAGGAAGTTTGGCAATATTTGCTTCTCAAATAATTGAATTATCACATATTATTATTAAAAAATAAACCTAGAGATGAAATAATTTATATATAATTTTTTAAAATTTTGTGACTGTAAAATTAACAAAGAAAAAATAATTGTTCATCACTAATTCATTGATTTTTTTAGATAACCAGCTAAAGACTGACTTAAAATATGCTATGAGATGCGAGCTTCTTTTTTTTCCCTTTAAATATAAGTACAAACATAAAAGAAAATTAGAAATGCTGGAAAAAAAAAAAAAAACACTATTACTTATACATAACGAGAAAGCAAGACGTGTTATTTCCAAAAACAAAAAATGGACTGCATCAGCATCGAAATACGTCTAATATGACCTCAGTGGAGCTATAATACTAGCTAATAGCACCAGTCTGACTCACATGCACGATTAATAGCTTCTTTTTAAACGTGGAGATGAAATTTCTGGTAAAGTTGTAATACACACAACATATATGCATTTCTTATCAGGCAGAGAAGGTGCCAATGCTTCTACATATTTGGGAAAATGACAAAATACGACTAGTAAAGAAAAAAGTTTCGGGTATGAGTTGATTAATACATATATCGCACGTTTAAATAAGATCTTTATGCTTTAACTCTTGCTGTACTAGTCGCATATTCTAGACGAGTTTTTGTATACATATCTATCTATCAATACTCTTATGCATGTAGTATATTTTTTATATTGATCTTTTCAGTTAAACATTTCATTCTATAACTCATTCATTTTATGTTTATCCGCATTCTTTTTCACTCAAATGAATTGATTTTTTTTTCTTTTATATCTTTTTCTTTCAAGAAACAAGAGTTAAACAACTTGTGTATATAATCCCATGTAATTTTTTTTAATTAATGATCCCCATTACTTATCCAATTCAAGTAGCTTATTATTCTTAAGGAATTGATTTAGGAGGGAATTAATGGTTCAAACATGCTAAAGCACGAGTTCAAAGACTAAAATTACCTGTTTCTAATTCTTGTCTTCTTCTATATTTCTTAACTGAAAAGCAATAAATGGTTAAAGACGTGTTGATTCTGTAATATTGTCGTCAAACTGTCACTTTTTAACTGGAGTAACATAAAATGAAACAGAAAAGAGGGACGTCTGATTTGTTTCTGAGTTCAAGTGCCACTTGCCAATTATGGTGACGTAATCTCCATAACGCCGATTTCATGATTCTCAAATGACAAAAATGGTGTATAATTCACGTGTAAATGGTCATGACGAAATTTCATAAATTTTTAAATTGTCTTTTATATACAGAAAAAAATGAGAAATCAAACTATCAATTATTTTAATAATTTGATACAAAATTTGATTTTTATTTATTCAACAGTTGAATTATATTTACATATTATTAATATTATTTATTGTCAAATTTTATTAAAATTAAATAATAAAAAATAATTAAATGAATCATATTTTAATATATTTATATTAAATATATTTTAATTTATATGAACGAGATAACAAATAATTTTATATTATCATAAAATTTTACATTTGATATATATGAAATAAAATTCAATTCGATATTAAGTTTTAAAAAAATATTATTCAAGTTAAAATGATAAAATAGTATAATAATTAATTATAAATTTTACATCGATAGAATTTAAGTCTTTCTCATATATATATATATATATATATATATATATATAATTTTTCGTGTGTGTATTTCTCTCTCAAAATATCGCACGATAACATTTCTCTTTGATTCTTACCATCCATGCCCGAAATCAGTTGTGTTAGTTTAGGCTTTTGGAATTATTTTGTCTTCTAACAAAAATGTAATATACTACTATACACCTACCCCACCTCCAAACCTTATATAAAGGTAGCCCCTCTTACTCCTCATTCTCACACCCCAATTTTCTTGTTCTCTCCCTTCTCTTCCTCTGGTCCCCTCTCACTTTGTACTTGGAGGAGTGTTTTGGGGAGAGAAAATAAAATATACCCACTATTTCATTAATTTTTGTTTCTCTTTATCACATACCTCAAACCACACGGAAACAAGAAAGAGGAAATAAAAAACGTTTAAGATGGTTGCGGAGGAGAAATCCCAAAAGACATACCCGCCAACTGCTGAGGTACGAACAAATGAAACCTTACACACATCCTTTCAGAACCTTCCACTCTCTTCCATGATTTTAACTCTTAATCTCACTTGTTTATCACTTATACTATAGTTCATATTATTTTATATCAACATATTATAGTTGCGACCATATCAATACTAATGTACCAGATTCTATCAAAATATATTATCGTCTATATTGTAATAAGCACATTCATTTATATAATAACATTAACTATTTTCATTGTGTTCAATTTGTTTGCTATAGGTAATGGATGAGCTAAAGAGAATGGGGAACATAGGAATTCCAATAGCAGCCATGAGCCTTGTGGGATACATAAAAAACATGGTCTTAGTTGTGTGCATGGGAAGGTTGGGAAGCCTTGAGCTTGCAGGTGGTGCTTTGGCCATAGGCTTCACCAACATAACCGGTTTCTCAGTCCTCTCAGGTTTAGCCATGGGAATGGAACCTCTTTGCACACAAGCCTTCGGTTCAAGAAACTTCTCTTTGGTCTCTCTCACTCTACAAAGGACAATTATCATGTTATTGGCAGCTTCACTACCCATTTCTCTCTTGTGGCTGAAGCTCGAGCCTCTCATGTTATGGCTTCACCAAAACCCTGAGATAACCAAAGTGGCAAGTGTCTATTGCTTCTACTCAATCCCTGACCTAATTGCTAACAGCCTCCTTCATCCGATTCGAATCTATTTACGTAGCAAAGGGACAACTTGGCCTCTTTTGTGGTGCACTTTGCTTTCGATTCTCATACACATCCCCATCGTGGCTTTTTTAACCTTCAAACTCCACCTTGGTGTGCCCGGGATTGCTATGTCAGCTTTTGTTGCCAACTTCAACACCCTTTTCTTCCTCCTATCATACATGCTCTACATGCGCGTCTCAAAGGGGTCACTTTCCATGCCTTTACTAATATTATCTCGCCCCTTGTCGTCGTCACCACGACAACATCATCATCAAGACCAAACCTCATTAACAACAACAACACTAGGAAAAGAGTGGGGCATGCTAATTAGGTTTTCCATTCAGAGTTGCTTAGGGGTGTGCTTGGAGTGGTGGTGGTACGAGTTCATGACGATTCTCGCGGGTTACCTGCATAACCCGCGAGTTGCTTTAGCCACTGCTGGCATAGTGATACAAACAACATCTCTCATGTACACTTTACCAACGGCACTGAGTGCTTCAGTGTCAACTAGGGTTGGGAATGAGCTTGGGGCAGGTCAACCCGAGAGGGCAAGGTTGTCAACAATTGTGGCAATAGGAATGTCACTTGCAAGTTCAATATTGGGGTTGTTGTGGACCACAATAGGGAGAGAGAGATGGGGGAGGGTGTTCACAAGTGATACTGAGGTGTTGGAACTAACCATGAGTGTGTTGCCCATAATTGGGGTTTGTGAGTTAGCAAATTGCCCTCAAACTACAAGCTGTGGAATCCTTAGAGGGAGTGCTAGGCCTGGTGTTGGGGCAGGGATAAATTTCTACTCATTTTACCTTGTGGGGGCACCAGTGGCCATAGTGATGGCATTTCTTTGGAAACTAGGGTTGGTGGGGCTTTGCTATGGCTTATTGGCAGCACAGATAGCATGCGCGGTCTCTATTCTAGTTGTGGTATACAACACAGATTGGGAAAGGGAGTCTTTGAAGGCAAAAAGCTTGGTGGGAATTTATAAGAGTTCATGTGATGATCAACATCATGGAGACCAAACAGTCAAATGTGAAGAAGGTGTTGTCTTTCTCAATGAGAAAGAATAACGACCCAAAAAAAGTGATGCCTACACATATATACATATACCGAAAATCGTGGCACTAGTGGAAGAGACAGATCTAGACGATAAGGATCTCTCATGACTACACTTGATTAATTATTTTCATTTGTGATTATGCTTTTTGTATATGCTTTTGCATAACTCGTATTTTCTTGTAGTTTTTTTCCTTGCTGATCGATGATTACAAGCAAGGTCTGGTAACTCTACCTCTAGCTATAGTGGTTAGTAATGTTGTTTACAAATTGTAATAGTACTAGGGTGTCTGATTACTGATGATTAGTATTAGATATATAATTCGTGTAATTGAATTTTTCTTCCAATCGTATTTGTATTAGTAAACATAATGATCAATTTGTGTTTTAACCATAAGTTACTGGCGTATAAAATAAAAACACTGTGCACGTTTTATACATCATACATTTGTCACCTGTAAATAAAAAATTATAACCGCGATTGTTCTAATTAATGGTCTTATATATATTTACCACAAATTAATTTCTTATTCTAAAATATCCATGATTCATATAAAATCATTAGAGATAGCTATCACGATCAGTTATAGATAAATAGTTAGTTTATCTACATTATTATTTTGTGTCGCAATGATTACAGACATATTATCATTGTAAACTCGAGCTCAAACATGCATTAAATACGTCACTCATGTAAAATATCTTGAGCTCAAGTGTTGGAATCAATAAAAGAGAAGGCAATTTATTATAAAATTAAATAAATTTTTATAGTTGAAAGTCTGAATATATCTTAAAAATAAGATACCATGCATAAATGTTGAATATGCGTATAAGCATTATACGAATTTTAAATTTGGACCTCGTTGAAAACGAGTAGGATATACATGGCTTGTTGGGGCTGGATAGCCTATTTTATGAAGGTTTAATAGCATGTGCTTGCATGTGTTATAGCTAGGACGAAGTATTTATGCATGTGGAGGACACATGGCAAGAGGAATAATATTACGGTACTTTCATTTATGAACAAACGAAAAATCGTTGTCCTATGTCATTTATGTGTACTTTAAGAGAGGTATTATATTTTCTTTTGTTTTCTGAAGACCTAGCTACCTAAGCCACAACGAATGGGTAGTCAAGGATGTGTGAATTGTGGGTCGTTTTTTATAATATCCACAAAAAAGTTCAAAGTATAAATTTCTATACGTTATATGACAAAATTTTATAGGAGAAAAGAAAAAAGGTAACAAATATTCTTTAATCTAACTCCCTAATGTAATGACATGTCTCCTCTTCCCCACCAATATCACTTCCATTTGAATAGACAGGACATTAGACATGCGAACAAGTTTGGCAGAAATGTACCAAGTTGTAAGCAACCGGCATATTCTCGAATGACTACCTATCAGTGTATAGTATAGTAGTTATATTATTAATTAACTTATGGATCAATTAGTAAATGTTAATCTTTTTCTTTGTTTAGAAATAAATATATAAAGAATGGCCAAAACCAAATAAAGAAAGTATTTGATGGAAGGATAATTAATCTATAATTCAGCTACTAATAGCCCCACTCTTAGGACAGCCGAAAGCAGGGGCAACTTTTTGTTACTTGTCAAGGGGAACCTAACTGGCTAACTGCCACCTATTTTATGTCCCACCCAAAAATAAAATAAAAAAAGCTTCTGGGATAGATGAGAGCACTTTCCTTGATTAGTTGCTACTCAACTGATATTTGAACAGAATAATGATCATGAACGCATAAAGTTATTGGATAAGTCGGTCCAACATTCCTGCTTAGAAGAAAAGTCCAACAAAATAAGAATGGAGAGAAGGGTTTGTGCAAAGTGTAAACACCAAACAACATATTGAAGACTCGATCGTATATAGAGAGGGTTTTTTTTTTTTTTTATCTATATATATAATTATATGGTGACGCAGCATAAGATTTAGCAAGAAGATGGATTGGGACAGGATTGTCTTTGTTTCTAACTTATCCTAAAGCTTGATTAATTATTTAAACCCTAAACCAACCTAAAAAATCCGTAATATGTGAAACAAGATCAGATCCGCATGGCCTTTAACATATGAATATTCACATTGTGCATAATTAAATGGTAGAATAAAAGAAATTTAAATTTAAATTAAAGTATCCTTTTTAAAAAATATTATTATAAATATAACATCAGGTTAAATAAAATGTTATCTATTAAATAAATAAATAATTATTATTAATACATAATTATTTAAAATTATATATTATTTTTAAAAATGTAGGACACTAATTTTGGGTTGAAATTAAATGATCCAAAACATAACTCGAATTCTTTCTAAAAAAAATACATTAATATGATTTTAAAACTCAAATTTGTCTAAATCAATTTTGAAATAGACTGATTTAATGGATTGGATCTAGTCACGCACACCCCAAACACAATGTATGAGCATTAAAGGACACTATGCATGAGTGACTTTTTTTATCATTTTAAGTTTTTTTCCAAACAAAATACTGTCAAACAAACTATTTATTTATTATGGGTTGTTTTCACTAGTGCAATGATCTTTTAAATTGGTTATTTTTACAACAAATGTAAAAGAGTATTTTCTTATATCGATCAAAAAAAGCACTCTTCTACATTGGTTGTAAAAATAACCAATATAAAAGATCATTGTATTAGATAGGATGGTGCTTCCTGCATTCTACGTCTTCTACGTCACGAAAACAACACATCACAAGTGAGTAGTTTGCTTGATCACCTATTTTGGTATTTTGTTTGGGAAAAAAATCCAAAAATGGTAAAAAAAAAGTCATGTATGAGCATTAAAGGACACTATGTAGTCTGGATCGAGGCACCAAGTATACAATTTCTTTTTCTTAAAATAAGTCTTTGTTATTGAAGTAAAACTAAATGTAAAACTAATCCTGCAAAAGTTTGGATATATTCAAACTTATGTGACCTTTACAAATAAGCATTTAATGCTCAACATACAAAAGAAGGAATGTTATTAAGTTTATCCGAATTTTGGCTAGGAGAAGTAGAAGCGGATGACAACTATTACTAATAAAGAAATTTTAATTAGTAACACATGTGTTAATACTTTCGTTATACTAAAAAAGAGATTTCATGGTGGTTTTTATTATTCTTAATAATTTTTGCGGGCTTCAATTAGTTATAGTTTTTGGATTTAAAAAACAAAACGGGCTAGAGTCATGGTCAATTAGGAGATATTCGAGCTCACTAGTACAGTGATCATCATTTGATAATGAGCTTTGAAAACTCAGCATTGATGTATGGATGACAATGTTGGGCTTAACCATTAGGCTCGTGATGAGTGGTATCTTGAGTTAATATATACTCGCGGCAATATCTCCTATGTTGTCACTATTTTGATCGGTCGCTCTATAAACTTGTATTATTGATAGCTGAGAGTAAGAGTATGATCAAGTATAAAAAGACTTTGACAATTGATTTACATTTTTAGAGTTAAATATTTTTTCATATTTATTCTTCTAAAAATAAGTATTCATTTTAGTTCTTGGAAAATGTGTTTATTTTATTTTTTTTGTCCTTAAAACGATTTAGATAATATTATGAACAGTAAAAGAGTATTTTGAATAATAAAAAAAAGTTATATAAAGCACTTTAAGGATGATAAACAAAATAAATACATTTTGCAAAGACTAAAACGAAAAAAAAAATTATAAGGATGAAATGAAAAAATCACTAAATTGCAGGAATGAAAAAATTATTTAAGCCACATTTTTAAGGTGATTTGTTGCAAAACAATTTGATAAACCGGTAATTGTGTAGTTTTGTAGATGAGTTTTTGGCCTTTTTTAATTCATTTTATTTGATTTATCGGCAAAACTTGTAGGATTCTATTAAAGTGTGATATAGATGGGGTGAGTGATAAAATGTGAAAATTCAACATAAAAGGGGTTGAAAAAGGGGTCAAAAGAGCACACCATGCTAAATCTGAAGCACACTCGTGCTGAGTCCAAAACACCTATGCTCAAAAGAGTGCTCTAATGAAGAGAACGACCGTGCTCTTTTCAGCACGATCATGCTCATCCCAAAACCCCTCAGGATGGTCTCGTTCTCCAATTTTCATAAAAAGGAATCAACGTCATTATTTTCCAAGAATGGTTGTGCCTCCTTCCAAGTTAGAAGTTTTGCATTTTAATTATAAATAGGAAGGGAAAAAGGGGGGAAAGGGTATCTTTTGCTTTGTATACGAAATTTGACTCAATGAGTGACTTAGGCATAGTGTGAGAGCTCTTTTGAATTGGGAAGAACGCGAGAAAGATTGTGGGAGATTCTGAATGTAATTTTTCATATTTTCTCGTCTTTCTCATGTATCTGATGTTATTATTTTGCTTGTCTGTGTGTCCATGACTAGCTATACCCCTCTTTTCTAGGGTTATGATGTAATCTACAGATAAATCTCAATTTACTTATTTGAAATTGTATTTATTTAGTCAATTATGCTATTCTATCATGCTTAATTTCTTATAGGAATTTATCAATCTATATTATAGTTATTTCTGCATTTCTGATCAGCTTCGTATTGAAAACAATAGGAATACCCACAATAACCAAGAAGGGGGGTGAATTGGTTTAAACTTGGTATTTAAAATTTATTTATAAAATCAAAGTCAAAGGATCTTAATCACTTTTAAACCAAGAATGCTTCTAATCAATCAAATCACTCAGGTCAAGAAATCAATTGCTCAAAACAAGACTTGTTGAGTAATGATAATATTCCAAGAACAAATGAACAATATAACTAATAGAGATAAAGGAATGAAAACAACACAAGAATTTATACTGGTTCACTTCTCAAGAGAAGCTACATCCAGTTTCTTCTAATCAACACTAGATTAGAGTTTCACTATTATAAATTTCAGTTCTTACAAGCTTTATACCAAACATTCTTTACCAACGCTAGATAAATAATAAAAATCTAAAACCCTATTAGACTCCTAGTGATCAAGAACCAGAGAACACTACTCTGTTCTTCCCTAGAGAACCCTACTCTAGCATAAGCTTTAAAGAACTCTTTACAATAGCATCAAATAACAAAAATTACAAAAACGAATTTACAACCAGAGATAATGGAGAGAAACAACTTGATGATCAAATAAATATGAATGCATGTGGTTTACCAATCAGAGTTAAATTGCAGAAAAGGATTTCTGAACATGCTCTCCAAAACTTCTTTGCAAACTCTTGCCCAAGAAATCATTCAATACCCATGAAGATTAAAGAGTGGGACAAGAGCTTAGTTAACCCAGAAAATCACTTTCTAACTTTGAGAAAGTTTGTGTATATTCAGAAAATTCGAAGTATTCAAGTTAGTTTTTCAGACAAGCCTTTATCCTATTTATAACAGCTTTTTGTAACAGACTGTAATCGATTACAACGTGCCAAATAATTGATTACAATGACTTATGTAATCAATTAAATTGTTACTTAATCGATTAAAGTGTTCAAAGCTTCATCCTGGGTTTTACAACGAACAGAATGATTGACTAACCCGAGCTGTAATCTATTAAAGCAGTGAAGTTTATTTGTGAAGCAAGCTTGTGTAATCGATTACAATTTATGGTAATCGATTAAGGCAGTGAGACATGCTTTTTGTTTTTACTATGTAATCGATTACAAAAGTTATGTAATCGATTAATATGTTCTTCAAAGTTTTTCCAGATTTAAAAGCGAAGCAAATAATCGATTAAACCGATGTGTAATCGATTAAAGCACTGGGATTACATTTTTCCAAAAACATTACCCATTTAATTCCTTTTAAAAACATGAATAGCTTTGATACTTTAATGAAAACATTTAAGCATATTAATGATTATGTGCATGCAACGCAAGGATCAAAAGATTAGCCTCTCATACACTTCATTTGAATTACAATCTTCAAGGCATGTGAAAAGCTCAAAACTTTCTTCTAAATTACAATCTTCATCTTCTTGTTGCTCCCCCTATATCCAACACGTATGAATAATGAAATTATAGAACAATTGAATCCTTTAGAATGACCAAACACATTCTAGGGATTTCAAATTGTCATTCTCTATGCACTTATGTTTTCTCATAATTTATTTCTTCATTGACCAAATTATAACTAAATTAAGAGAAATATTGTTGAAAGTGTGTGGTCAAAACCTTTTAACAACCTTAAGAGGTAATTGATAAACATTGAGAATTCAATTAACATATAATTGGGGGAATTCAATGGCAAGATTTAATCATAGCTCTAGGGCTTCTTATATGATAAGTTCATTGTGTTGTCTCTGATTACTTTAGAGTACTATTTTCTAACAGTGTAATTGAACACATTTCTCAACTATTGATTAAAACCAAATTTTTTAGTTTATTATGAATTAAATTATTGGGAGAACAAAACTAGTCCTATGGATACAATATCTAGACTTAGATCCACAGTTACTACGTTTAGGTACGTTTTCCCTAAGAGAACATATTTTTATGCATCAAGTTTCTGGATAATATGTTTGTGTGAATTAAATAATTTTTTGTTTATATTTTTTTTACTTTTTTATTTGTTTTTATTTGCTTAAATTGTGAATTTTTATGCATCAAGTTTAAATTTTGAATTTTTATTGCAATTTAATTTAATTCCAATTGCATTTTAATCCTTTTTTTGTGTTGATAGTTTAAGCTAACTCAATATCAGAGGAGTGAAATTCCTAAGCATAATCTTGTGATCGAAAGAGTTATTGCAGGAGCAACGCTAACACAAGGAGAAGAAGGATGGCTGAAGCAAATGATGGAAACTTTGTTAATGAAAGGAAGGAAGGCAATATGGTTGATCCACTGGAGCGCACCTTGCAAGACTATCTCACCCCATGGTGGGAATCACTACCAGCATTGTGCTCCCTAACTTGGGGGACCAAAACTGTGAGTTGAGGCATGTGTTGGATATAGGGGAAGCATCATGAAGAATGGAAGAATATGATTCAAGATTGGTTTTGAGCTTTCAACATGCTTGGATGCCTTGATGTTGAAATTGATTCAAGTGTAAGAGAAATGTTAATCTGGTGATCCATGATTTGCATTCATTTATTCATTCATTAATCTAAATGGTTTTCAAATAAAATAACAAAGCTTTAATAATGTGGTTAAGGTTTTATCTAAGTGAAAAGTTTTTGGAAAAATGCTAGTTTTACTGGTTTAATCGATTACTTAACAATATAATCGATTAATATGTTCTTCGAGCTATCTGGAAAATTCTTTATGACATTGTAATCAATTACTCATCGGAATAATTGATTATTTGATCCTTGTTTAAAACAAAAATGCTTTGTTAATGAATTTAATAGATTACCTAAGAGTTGTAATCGATTATATAGTTAATCATGTTTTTAAGCCTTGTTGTGATAGTCGATTACCGCACATTGTAATCGATTACTTAGGCTATTTGAAAAAAATCAATTTGCTGGTATAATTGATTACCAAAGATTGTAATTGATTACATGTTCACTTTGAAAATATGTGTTTTCTACTTTAATCGATTACCAAATATTTTAATCGATTACACAGTGCAATTTGTAAAACTAAGACTTTCTGTTTTAATCGATTACAGCTCGAGATAATCGATTATTTTGCTCGTTAGAAAAATCCAGAATTATTCTTGAACGGTTTAATCGATTACATGATCATTTTAATCGATTACATAAGAATAATAATCGATTATTAGACGCGTTTAATCAATTACAGTTAGTTACAAATTCTATTATAAATAGGATTGAAGGCTGAGCTTATTTCACAACTTGATCATTCGTATTTCTGAATATACACAAGCCTCTTAAGCAATTCCTAAGTGATTTTCTAAGTGTTTTTACTTCTTGCTTCATTCAAAACATCAATGGGTCTTTGAATGATTCTTGAGCAAGATTCTTTTCAAGATTAAGGAGAAGTATGTTATGAGTTTGATTTCTTCTCAACCTGATTTGGTAATTCATATGCATTCATTCATTGGATCATCATATTATCTCTCTTCTTAATTGTTGTGTGTAAATTTCGTTCTTAATTCTTGTGTAAGATTGTTATTGTAAAGTAGGTTCTTGCTTGTATCTAGAGAAGGGTTCTCTAATGTGAAGAACAGAGTAGTATTCTCTGGTTCTTTGTCTCTTAGAATCTAATAGTGTTTTAGATTTCTAATCTTTATCTAGGGTTGATAAAGGGGAGATGTTGTAATTGCATGTAAGAACAGAAATTTTATAATAGTGGAACTCTAATCTAGTGTTGATTAGAAGAAACTGGATATAGCTTCATGTTGTGAAGTGAACCAATATAAATTGCTTGTGTCTTTGATTCTATGTCTCTATTCTCATCTTATTCATTGATCTTTGATTCTTTGATTCATGTTCATTGTTCAACAAGTTCAGTTTTGATCTATTGAATTCTTGGACTGAGACATTTGATTGAGTAAAAAGGTATCTTGGTTTTGAAAGTGATAAAGATCCTAAAACTCTGATTTGAAAAAGTTTTTAAAATACCAAGGTTTTAACTAATCCACCCCCCCTCTTGGTTATTGTGAAGTATTCCTTTTATTTTCAGCATAGATTGATCAACATGATTGAGAGAATGCAGTTCCATGGCTTGTCGTTTGAAGATCATGTTCTTCATCTAAAGAAATTCTTGAGGCTCACAAACACAATGAATAGCCCAACTACAACTCCAAACTACATCAGATTGCGTGCCTTTTTGTTTAGGAAAAGCTTAAGACTAGCTTTATGACCTACTAAATCGGAGCATTACCACCTGGGACCAGTGTTCAGTGCAATTTTTGCATAAATTATTCCCAGTGGCAAAGTCTGAGCATCTTATCAAAGAAATTTGAAATTTTGCCCAATATGAGCAAGAGTCCTTATCTAAAGCTTGGGAACAGTTTAAAGGCTTGCATACAAGTTGTTCGCACCATGGCTACTCATTATAGAGGCTAGTCCACATTTTATATGGAAGACTATCATAACATAACAAGACCTGCCTTGATGTTGCTGCAAAAGGAAACCTCGTGCATAAATTAACCAACGCCACAGTAGAAATTATTGAGGCCATGACTTCAAATGCTTATAATGATACTGGCAATAAAAGGATTCTCAAGAGGCCAACTAGAGTTCACTTGGTGGAAGCCAATTCATCTAGCATAGCTATTCATCAAAAGTTAGATGTTCTAGCTAAGCAGATGGAGACCTTGATGAAGACAGAAATTCATATGATGGCACCTACTCCCCTACCCCTTATTTGGGACCAATGTGGGTAGATAGGTCATACAGGAGGAGATTTCTCATTTCCCAAGGGAATGGAGGAATTGCATTATGCAGGACACTCCAATAGAAACGATTTTGATCCTTACTCCAACATTTTCAATTCAGGACAGAAGGATCATCCTAACCTTTCTTGGGGAGAGCACAAATATCAATGATCATGGCTTCATTTTGAAAAAAAATATGTGTCTTATATCCATGTAATATTATATTTTATTTGCTCATTTTTCTTTAATTAGGTATTGGAGTAAATATTATATGACTTTGGATCAAATTATGTGTGTTTTTCAAGCATCAATTTTCGGGAAAAATTAGGACCCATAAGCATAGGGGTTTTATAGAGCAAGATTATACATTTTTTTAATATTAGACCAAGTTTATACAAATTCATAGGAAACAATTTTGTGTATTATTGTTAAGTATAGAGGGGGAATTTTGAAAAAATACAAGGTAGGTAGGGTATGTATGAGCTACAAATTTTGGAGCTCAAATTCCAACATTTTATGTTGATAAAAGTTGGGGATTTTATGTTTGATGAATTAGGAAACATATATAGATCAAAACTCATTCCATGATTACATCAAAAAAATGGGCTTAATTGGTGCCAAGATTTGTGACCCACACGTAACCTAATTTGGATTGCAAGTTGACCTAATTGGAGGTAGAAGGTGAAGTCCCCAACTTGAGTAATTATGACACCCATATATATTATACACATATTTGACATCTTTATTTTCCCTTTATCTCTCTCTTTCAATCAAATCATATCACCTATCATATCTATAATTTTCTCTCTTTCTCTCTCAAGGTGTCAACTAACATATGACTGTCTATGCAACTTTATCCATCTTCAAGTTAAGAGATGGAATTCTATTAATTAGAAAAACAATATTGGAAACACAATCTTCCCAAAACTGGATTGGTATTGGATTGAAACAAAAGTGAATAGACCAC
Source organism: Glycine tomentella (assembly GCA_007407185.1). NCBI lineage: Eukaryota > Viridiplantae > Streptophyta > Magnoliopsida > Fabales > Fabaceae > Glycine > Glycine tomentella. Next base: position 386,718 of record PYAF01000449.1, read on the forward strand.
ATTTAGAAGATGTTGGCGCCTCCTTTCAACCACTAAATTCTGCTAAGGTCGATATGGGCATGCAAATTGATGAAAAGCACCTTGATCCTGCAAAAATCAACAAGAGCCAACTCTTTGACATTGTTAGATGATAGATCTAATGCCTTTGATATGCTTGTCAAATTGTGTCTTGACAAATGAAAAGAATTGTTTAATCTTGAGTGACCTCAGTTTTTGTTTCAACGAATACAGACAAGTGAACCTACTAGAATTATCAACTATGGTAAAAAAAAAAAACAACTTTTTCCATCACGAGTAAGCTATTTGAATGGAACCCAAATATCACAATGGATGAGATCAAACAGATTCATGGATTAGTTATTATTATA
>PYAF01000449.1:395251-420271 GCA_007407185.1 Glycine tomentella
TCCTGATGTAGATTAAGATTGTACTTTTTAATAAGAAGATAATAATTTGTCCTTCATCAAAAGTAGGATTTTTTTCTTTTAATTATAAAAGTTGTTTAACATATTCTTTTTATCGATCCAAAATTTTAAACGTGCACATAAATTTATAACATATATACGAGGTTTACTTTAATTATATGACAAAATTCAAATAAAAATTGTCATATTCTTTATCAAACGTCTATGTTCATTTTTATAGTTAAATAAAAAAATTAATCAAAATAAAAACATTCAAATCCTTTGCTTATCGAGTCTATCACACGAGTTAAAAAACTAGTATTTAGAATGAGAGTATATTATACTAATGTTGAATATATATACATAATAAAAAATATTGAAAATATATAATTTTTCAACCTATGAGAAATTAATCATTCATTAAAATAATACCTTAATTTGTATTATATTTTTAATTAAATTTTGCTTATAAAAAAAACATTAAAGGTAGAGAACTCCGTGAAAGTCCTAGACCTGTTTGGATAAGTTTATCTAAAAGTACTTTTAGAAGAAGAAAATATGAAGAAAAAAATAAGGTGAATTTTTCCATAAATAAAAATAAGTTCTCCATTAGTTAATTTCTAGAAACTTACCAATATAACAACTTTACAACATGAGATGAATCTATAAATTAACTAATAAAAGATTTATTTTAACTTATAAAAAATTTATTTTATTTTTTTTCTTACTTTTCTTCTTTTTTAGAAGTGATTGTAAAGAAGCTGCCATTCAAACATGTCCCAAATCTAATAGTCATTTTCATGTAATTAGAAAAAGAGGACAAGTAGTTGATTGCCTTCTGTTTTTAACTATATGAAGCCTTTGAAAGAATGCGATGTGTTGACGTTGAAGTATGCCGGCCATAGTTATGCATTGAACTCAAAAAAAATAATACATCAATATTTTTTGGTGGTTATTGTAAAGAAGAAATTTTTGTATCTAAAAGTAATATATATATATATATATATATATATATATATATATATATATATATATATATATATATATATATACTACTTTCGATGTTTTGTACCAAATAGCAACTTTATCTCACATCGATGAATCCGAATATTGATCATTTTATGTGTACCTGATAGAGGACAGACATAAGGCTATAGCAGGATGACAAATGTATGGAAATAAATATCGCTACTGTTAAAAATAAAAAACTCAAATTGAATTATACATATACACATTTTGGATTTTAGAAACGTTCTTTTATGGTAATATATAGATATTTGGTTGAAACTTCAAAGAAACATAAGTTTATATATAGTGACTTATAGTTTGAAAATTGAAATGCATTCACAGGGAGTTTAGAGAATCTTGTACAATTTTGTGGTACTGAAATTGCTATCAAATGTTAGATATTATTTCCCCTTACTTTATTTTTGCAATTGTTGAGCACGTTGTCGAGTCGAAAGAAATCCATGCACAAGAACATTTTAAGTTGCATTGAAGAAATCATTTTCCATTTTAATTAATAAGGTAAGAGACTCCGATTAAGGGAAAAGGTAAATCGTAAATAAACTAAACGTGGCAGTTTATTTAATACTTTCATTTCATATTATCTGTCTTTTAAATAATATATTTTTAATAATTATTAATTAATTACACAAATTATAATAATAAAATGATTTTTTAGTAAAATTACATTCTTAATAAAAATTAAAATATAATTTCGAATCAATTTAAATATTTAGGTGATATATCAATAAAAGAAATATTACTGAAAAAATAATGAATACTTTATATTTCTTAAGTTAATAAATATTCAGCGACAAACTAAAACACTTAAAAAGATATACAATATGAAATGGAGGGAATAAATATTTAATAAGAACATATCACATTCTTATTTATAAATTTAATAATGAAATATATTGAAAAAATTAAAAGAATTTCTATAAATAAAATTTTTAATATTTTCTTAAAAAAATGTATAAAATAGCGATTGTTAAATTATATTACCTCCATTCCTATTTAATATTAATACAGTATAATTTGTTTATTATAAAAAGGAATGGAGATATATTACTTTATGAGTCTGATTTTGTAAACGTGTAATAGATATATTAATGTTTTATGTATGACACCAACTGCAAAAGGTGATGACCATCGAACATATATGCAACACGTATCAGGATACAAGAGGAAGTTATCCCTGCGCTTTTCAGAATTCTTATCTCCAGTACACTCATTGGCTGCTCTTTCAGAACTCCCCTAGGCAAACTCTTCTTGAGTCTTGACAACTCAAAAACAAAAAGGTAAAACGAAGAACAACTAACTGAATAATGATATATTCGCGTTTTATTTATAAAAAAATGTTTTTTTTTATGAAATAATATAGAAGTTACAGTTTAGTTTTTTTATAGGTAAAGTTACTATGGTTAATAAATTTATTTTTTATTTTTTATAATTATACCGTAATTATACCATATAAAATTAGGATCTTTAACTTTTTGGGTATGATTCAAATATCTTTGTAAAATTTTGATTATTTGAGTCAATTATTTAATAAATTGAATTTTATTATATTGTGAATATATATTATTTGATTTGTATTATTGTGTTTCTAAAAAATGACCATTAGAATAATTATTTAAAGAGAACATTCTCGATGATATATAAAGAGAATAATAATTGTTTAATATTGTCGGCCAACAATGAAGAGTATTTAATTTAGACTAAATTATATTTGTAGTTTTTATGTTTTTTTTTTTAAAATTACACTCGATATCTCTCTCTTTTTATACATTATTCTTTTATCTCTTTTTGTTAACGTAGTTAACTAACGTCAATTGAAATATCTCATCAACAAAATTGTCCGTTAAAGTAAATTACACTCATACCTCTTGTATTTTTTTCAAATTACATATGATATCCCTCCCATGAATCTGACTATGACGGATGCATCAAGGCTGTTGATGTCATTGGCCTCGATGGCGCCAATGTCCAAGGAAGCAGACGCAATGGTGATGGTGGTCGAAGCTACAACAGGGGACGAGGAAGTGGTGGAGGTGGATATGGGGTTGCGGCGGCTACGGTAGTGGTGGTGGCTACGGTGATGGTAGTTGCTCCGGCAGGAGTGAGTGTGTCCAGACACCTTGTTGGTAGGCAAGGACGACTATCAGAAGGAAGAGATGATGCTATCATGAGAGAGGGAGGAGGAGGAGAAGGAGGTGATGGTGATAAGTGAAGAGATTGTTGAAGAATATGAGAGTTTATAAAATCCAAGATGTGATTTTAAAGAAGAAGATGAGTGTATTTTAGACATAAATTTTCATTAAAAGTCATGTGATTAGAATGTGCATATTTTCTATTAAATTATTAAACAGTGTTTAGAAAGGAGAGGGTCTGGATGTAATGTGAACTAAATAATTAAGAGATTTTTTTTGTAGGATATAAAAATAGAGGAGTATTAAATATAATTTGAAAAAACATAAAAAATAAAAGATACACAAATGTAAAATACTTTTTAATTTAAGATCGAGATTGGAATTTTCGGTGGATTTTCAAGAGCCAACTCCAATATGTTCACCCACAAAGACTTATCTACTAAAGTTATTATATGTAGGAGATGATGAAGTAAATAAAAATAGAGTGAGTGTGTAACTTGTGTCTTGCTAACCTTACTTACATGACTCTCTTGAGTTAGGGTGATGTCTACCACATGATGATGGTGTGCGAGGAGCACATTCATGGAACAACAATACTATCTGGTGCGAACGGTTATGTGTATGAATGATACAAAATACATATGTCACTATTTTATTTAACAAAAGTTTAATAAAATATTACAAAACAAAAATCAAGATAAACTTGTTTTTAAGTTTCCTATTGCTTCGTAACAAGAAGCATTTCCCTTTCCAAGTTTTATCGTGATTTTTGTTTTACAATATTTTATTAAACTTTTGTTGAATGAGATAGTGCCATGTGTCTTTTGTATCATTCTAAACATAACCGTTTGCACCAAATAGCATTGCTCCCACATTTATATTGAATCCCTTGATTGTAGAGACTTGTTGCTAACAGTTTAGGGTCATAATCCAATGCCTCACGTCTATATGAGCTCTTGTACATGTTTTGCTAGGAAGATGAGTAATAAGTAATAACTAATAGAGATGTACTTCATACACCATTAAAAGTTCTACTACACCATTTGATTTTTTTCAAATGCCAAACATGCCCTTGTTGTGTTTCTCCTTATTTTAGTGTTTTCCTTCATTAAAGTAAATAAGTTTGTTTGAGTGGTTAAGCGAGAGAGTTGAGGCTTTGAATATTTGCTTCATACATGCTGGGTTAGGTTGTGCATTGCGTCATTGTCTTCGGTTTGTTGGAGTGGAGTGGCATCGTGGTGGCTGAGTGGCGTCGTGGTTGCAGAGAAAGGTAACTCTTGTCCGTATGAGTTGTACGGATTAGTTAATCCATATGACTCATACAGATTACCTAATCCGTATGACTACTATATGCCTTATATCGGTAATTTTTTTTAAAAAATCAAACAATATATATTTAAATGAGATTGATTTGAAGTTGATGAATAATTTGGTTGAGATACAACACAATAAATTAATTAAAGTCATTAATGCATAAGTATTTCATTGTCATACAAAGTTTTCACAATTGTCCAAGATGAAAAAGTCAAAAAACAATGTCGAAACTGTTTTAATAAAAAAACATGGCATTATCGTCATCCATGTCGCCTCCGCTATGCATCTCTTGCCCGTGTGGCCCGCGTATATACAATGTCGTGCTCCCTAGCACCGTGTATATTTGAATGTTCTTTGTTGTTGAAAATAACATGTAAACAACCACACAGACACACAATCAATAGCATATCATCATCAATATATGGATAATGATTGAAACTTTATGTTCCTATTTATTTGAAAAGCATTTTTAACAAAATTACAACTCATACGGATTGGCTAATCCGTATGAGGTTTACGGATCAGGTAATCCGTGAAATGCATACGGATTGGTCAATCCGTATGAGTTTTACGGATTAGGTAATCCGTGAAATGCATACGGATTGGCCAATCCGTATGCATTTCACGGATTACTGAATCCGTATTCTCTCCTTCTCCTTCCCTATCATAGACCAAACCAAACCAGACACAGCTTACCTCACCAGCGCCGCCAACAACCAGAGCATATTACCGCCACGCCACCAACCAATGCCACCAAGGACCACGATGATAAGCCAGACAACGAACGGACGAATGCACGAACCAACAAGTACAAAGCCACAGTGAAGGCAATGAAGGAGAAACGACATAGTGAAATGAGTTTAAAATAATAATATACCTAATATAATATACAAGGGCAAATGTGGAAATGCACTATTCTCTACTGGTGTAGTAGAACTTTGAATGGTGTATGAAGTACACCTCTAACTAATAAGGAACGTTGGGCTAAAGTTGAATAATGAATAATTGGGGCTTATAGTCTTTGGGTCAGCATTTTGTGGCAATTAGTATTTATAATTTTTTTTTACTAAATGTACCCATTTTTAATAGATTTTTTTTCTTTCAAAAATACTCATTCTGAAAATTAATTTACGAAAGTATTAAAATTTCAAAAATTACTTTATGAAAGACAATTTCAAACATAAGGTTCATCACTTTAGGATTTAGCACTCCAAGTATTCTTAAACTAACTCATTGAGTGTCATCTCAATCGTTTGAGTCGGTCACCAAATAGCATATCTTAACTCAAATCCTTAAGGCTCTAGATACTTGCATCATTGCTCCATGCCCATGGAAAACTTTCGATACAAAGGATCTCCATGCCCATGGATCCACCGCCACCATCTTACTCGACTGAGCCGATCACCAAATCGAACCATCGACTCTGATACCAATTGCTGTGCAATTGGGGGGGGGGGGAACTCCTGGGAAATTTATACCAATGGACTATGAGCAACCATATAAGTGAATCTAATACCACACCTTAACCCAAAACCTTGCGATTAGGTTTATGGATCTTCTCACTTATATGATGTTCAACCTTCTCATTTTTACACGATGTGAGACTTCGCCTCACACTTGTACTCCAACAAATAATGAACATAAACTCTAGAGTGTTTAGCAAAGGAAGACTCTCTCAAAAGCAAATATTTCTTTCTTAAGAAGCACAAATTTTTTAACTCACCCCAACTATGTTGCTTCCCTTGCATTGAGCTCTTCAAAGATCTAATGGAGATCGGTTCAAATCGATTCTTTGCATCAATTTAATGTCAATTCAACTAGTTCTTTACTTGTTCCAAAATGCCCCAATTTTTTGGGTGTGGTTCCCAATTGAATCGACTGGTCCAATCCGATTTTTGAAACAATGATAACGAGTAGATCAACTTCAAGAAATGTGAAGAACATCCAACTTTCCTGCAACCCTAATTCTAGGCATTAGCAAACCAAAGTAGATGGCAAGGAGGTCTACATAGATGTTATCAGCTACTCCAAAATTCCATGAAACCCACAAAAGTTAAAACTAATATAGTCCCGAAGAAGACCCCCAAAGCCAACATTACCTGGGTGCCTTGTAATGTTCAGAGCCACCATACCATACGGTGGACTTTACCATTTAACCAAATGACCACTTAAGAAATAGAAGAATTACAATTGAGCCAGTTCTTTCACTCTCCAACAATGTAGAGAATAGAGGCTTTATAATAGCATGAACCCTTTAATACTCCTTATATGCGTGATGCGTGGCTAATTCAATCCATCCCATACATGCCAAAGAGTAAGGAGAAATCATTACTTGATCCTAAACCTTGATAAAATGAAGGATCTAATCACGAATACCAGTGAAATAGAGGAAGTAGCCAGTGTTAAAAAAAGACAATGAAAATAAGAATTTTTTCAAAAGCTAACAGCCCCTAAGAATTTCAGTGAAAGCTTCAGAAAGGTTTTTTTTTAAGATATAATATTTCCTTTTTAGAAAACTCTTCTAAGGTAATCCTTAGATTCATATCCAAACCGAGAACTAGTTTACATGACATCAAATATACAAGGACAAGAATGTCTTGCAAAGATTTTGAGTGTCAGTGGAATCAATACATGGAGGACTGCACACAGCAGCATAATCACAAGAAAATTCCCATTGCTCTCAACTTCTTTGCTATACCACAATAAGGTTAGCCAGATTTAAAGAGTAAAACCGCTTTCTGATCCAAGTAGAAATAAACAAAGTGGTTTGTTTCATGAGTCACATATGAACCTGCAAAAAGCAAGAGAAGTCCATGAATGCACTTCAATGATAACTATAATAAGAATATAACTAAGCTAAGCAAGAACAAGAAATGTTATCTTCGTTTGGTTTAATTGTCTGAATGTCAGAGGAAAAAAAAGAATAAATTGTCTTTAAGGGCATAATATGATACGAGATTTGGAACGTGATGTGGTTAGATTGTACAACTTAAAATGATAATATGGAAGTGCATTACAAACTCCATGGTATCCAGAATTCCGAATCTCATAAACTGCCAGTAATAGTACATCACTGAAACTTGATTTGAAACCAAGGTTTCCTTGTGCCGATAGCCTAGTCCTTAAGGTTTCCCCATCCTATTTTAGCCCCAACTAATATTCATAACTTCCAACTTGGCTCTTATAGACTGGCCGTGAGTTGACGCTACATACTTTGCAGAACTCTCTCATGTGCAGGGCTCCCAAAAAATAATTTTTGTTTTTTTTTTAATTGTTGGTTTAGTTTTAGCAATTGCAAATACTAAATCAAATTATGAACACCCTTATCTCCAACGAGTTGGTTTTTGACATGACATTATGACATCATTTGGTCCATATAGCCAACCCAACCTGGTAGGAAGTGGTTTTTGTTGGAAAAAAGATTCAAAATTGAGCTCCTTTTCCATGTAAACACTCATTATCATAAATTACTAGTAACTGACCTAGGATATCAACATCACACCCTACTTTATAATATTAAGCTGGAGCCAATTGACTGTATTGAGCTTCAAGCGCATTGGCAAAAATTCAACAAGCATATTGGATAATACTTAACATTACAAAAATCTTTCTAAGCAAATAAATAAAAAGCTGAAAACTTTAAACTTCTACTCATACATGCACCAAAAATTTATCAAACAGAACAGTATGCAAGCTTATCTAGGTCTGCAACATCAAAAGAGCACTATGAATGGTATATTATTCTTGTGTTTAAGAGAGATGATTGCCCAGACAGTAAAAATACAGAAAGGCATATTTCCTTGATATGGAAGATTAAAACAAATGAAAAAGATAATTCATGAAAGAAAGAGCTCTTTTGCTTTGATATTAATATAAACTAATAAATAAGTAAAATTACAAAAGTTGCATTAATATGAACTTGAATCATAATATTGTGCAATTACACAACATATTTAAGCAAAAGCCCCAGAGATTATGGACTGTGAATGATTCTTGAAAGATTAATTGCACTGAAAGATAATATTTAAGATACAAGAAAAAACATCAAATGTAAACACTTTTTCGATCTTCATAAGGATCTTGTTAACAAGCAGCAGCAGGCTTTCAGAATTGAGTGCTGACATTGAGATATCCACAGAAAATGAAAGACACATACTGTGGGGAAGAAGATATAATAGAAATGGCCCCTCCATTCACACCAAAAGAACTCATCCAGTCATGATTTCTTCAACCTGAATTCCTAATCTCCAACTATATGTAACTTGAAAATTCTATCAGCCCCTATAGCCATTAGCTCATTATTAATTAGACCAATATTTTTCCCTCTGTATGAAAGTCATGCCGGATGAAAATTCTTCACTGATGTTCTGTATATCAAATATGACTGGCCCAGGTGGCCCTCCATGTATCAAGTTCACATTTGAGTAGCCAAGGTAATTATTATCAAATTCAAGTGCCTGGAATCACAGGACACAAACATGAGAGTACTAGATGTTACATTCAACCGATTTCTCTTTGTGCATTTTTTTTTTTTTTGTGTGTACAAAGAAAGCAATGAGGACCAAACCTAAGTCCTCATACTACCCAAATCCCCCACCACTAGGTCAACCCTAGTGGGTTAACTGTTTCCTCTTCTCCCCCTTTTTTTTTTGTACAAAGACAATAATAAGGATCAAACCGAAAACCTCATACATACTAACCAAACCTCCCACCATTAGGCCAACCCTAGTGGGTTAACTGTTTTCTCCTCCAGTAACCATTAATGCTAGAAAAGACTTCTCAAACCAACAACGTAGAAACTCATCCACTCAGCTTATGTGGTACAATTAATGAGCAGAGTTCAGGGCATAATGGAACAAAAATGTCTGTCACCACAGTACATAAGTAATACTGACTCATTACACAAACCACACCAACTAAACTAAACTACATATTCATATACCATTCAGCTGACAATTTTCCCCTGGAAAATATAGATAAGCAGAAAACCTCTAAATCTAATTCCAAAACTAGAAAATCAACCGCATGCAGCCAACAACAAAAACCTAGGTTTCGGCATCGCTTCTAAACTCCAACCATGAACAGAAATAAACACACTTTTAAAAGCAAACAAGGACCAACCTACATAACCTTATGTCTACCCAAGTTCTACTATAAAAGAACCACACAAACCACAATTCCAAGTATACCCAAATACCAAAATCATTGACAAATGCAAGGAAAAGAAAACACAAAAGGGAGTTACCAAAATTACGACCAACGATGCAGTGCCAAGTGGGGCCATGCCTCTTATCGAACTCCTTCTTTATCTGCTCTGCGACGTCTTTCTCCACATTGTACCTCTCAAACGCCTGAATAATCCGCAAAAAGGTCAAGACTTTACGACACAACACAGCAAGCACAACAAAACCCAGAAACAGAATCCAAACCAAGGAACCATAAAAATAAAAAAGAGAGAGAAGAAAGTTGTTGAAACTAACGGCGACAGCGATATCAACGGCCTCCTTCTGCATGTCGGGGATCATATCAGCGCTCTTGATGATGACCTTCTTCGGAGGGACAGCCGGTGCCGGTTTCAGGTCATCGGAGGTGGGCCTAGCCGTTAGAGCTCCGGCGAAGTTCTTTTTAGCTTCTTCACTCATTTCTTTACTCTCTCTCTCTCTCTTTCTTTGAGTTTAAGTTTTGGGGAAAGTGATAGTGGCAGGTGGGTGTGGTTTTATGAAAGCGACGTGGGCTTGTTTGTAGTTGCAGCTAAGCTGGGAAATGAAATGCAGAAACAAAAGTGGTGCAGTGCTGTGCTGAGTGTTGCAATTTGCAACAGCAACACCACACCACACACTCGAGGAGGGAATGCTTCCGAGTTTGGCAAGAGGCCCACCATAGGCACTGTTTTGGAGAATATGTTGTTTCTTTATGGAATAATAAATAAATAAAAATCAAAAAATTGGTTGGTGTTTTTGAATTTAAGAATCTTGTTATAAAAAAAAATATGAATTAGTGGGAATTTGATAAATATGTTAATTTCTGAAGAATATATAAAAGCACTATGCTTGCTTGCTGCACTGGCCGAGACTACTTGTATGACAGAAATTAGGTGGACCATTGGCTGTGATTGAATGATGCTTGTGACTTGTGAGGGTGGACTTTGCTTTCAGTCTTTTGGTACCCGTGCGTGTCATGCATGGTGAGACTAATTATTAGAACGTTTATTGGTAAAATAAAATAAATTTAAATAGTTTATTGATAAAATAAAATCAATTTAAATATGTTCTTCATACATATAATATTTTTTTTAATTTATTATCTAAAAAATAATTTTTTATTCTATTACTTGATATTTTTAAAATTTTATTTTTTATTGTTGTTATTAGTCTTGATTTATTAAATGATGATATGATAAATTAATAGAGTATTATATTATCAATTAAGTGATAATTTGACAAGTTAATAAAATATTATGTCATCATTTAAGAAATTTTAACAACACGTACTAAAATTAAAATGACGAAAATGTCAGATGATAAAATAAAAAAATTAAGATAATAAGTTGAAGAGAAGTATAGTATAAATATATCTAAGCCAATAAAATACGCATATTAAATATGCAATAAAGATTGATACTTGCTAATGATTGAATTCATATTTCACGAGGATATAGGTTTCAATCAGTTGTCTATATGAGAATCATATTGATGGACAACTCTCTAAGCGTTTGAGTCTTGAAACATGACCTGATATAATAAATCTCTACATTCCAATTCCCCTAAACTTTTCTTCATCGGAAAAAAAAATAATTGTATTAAATATTTGTCTTTGCACTTTATGCATTAATGCTATGAACAAATTTTCTATTCTTATCCAATATATTATGTTTTTATAAAAAAAAATCACAATTGATAGAAATATTTATCTTTATTATCTAAAAATTAAATAATAATATGTTTATTTATGTTATTCACGCTACAAAACACCACACGGTGAAGAGTTCTATAGCTAAAGAGGAACTCAAGAAATCTCAGCAATTGTAGATTTTGTTATAATAAGGACGTCATCTATTTTTTGTGGTGTCTTTACGATTAGGATATTAGATGATAAGTGGTAATACAATCCCTCACACATGAGGAGTGAAATTGTGAATGCCCCATACAATCCCTCACACATGTGTATGTTTGTGATGGTGCTAACAGTAACATGTTAGTCATCACATTATTGAAATTTGGTGACTCTCATCCCTCTACTAATGGTGTGACAAATGGTTTACCATCAAGATAATCACATGAATTATCATCAAGTTATCAACTAGTAAGACGTGACAGGCACTTGAAATAGCTAGGAAATTGCCAATGTAGTTGGCACTTCATTAGTTAATGCAACTACTTGACACAATGATTAAAATGATAAACAAAAGTAAGGTTCAGAAAACAAAAATGCTAAAAGTTTTATTTAAAGACAAAGTAAATTTTGCAAAAAGTTGAGACAAACAATATAATTAACCTTTTCTTTTTTAAGTTTGTTTAATAAAAATAATAATTATATTAAGCAAATAAAAAATCAACTTTAAAATATACTTTATTGTTTTCATTTGATGAAAAACGATTTTCTGCTTCGTAAACCGAACATGTTTCTTAAAAATATGAAAAGTTGTAAATTAAAATTATTTTTAAAAAATAAGACAATCAAAATAAGAAAACATTTTCAAAAGCAAACAGACCCTAACAATTTTATTGCATGCATCAGAAAGCTTTTTTTTCTAAAGAAATAATATTCTTTTTCAAAAACACCTAAGGCAAAAAAAACTGATTTCAAAATGAAGTAATCCTTAAATTCGTATCCCAACTGAGAACTAGTTTACATGACATCAAATATACAAGCACAATAATACATGGAGGACGGAATACATCTGCATAATCACAAGACAGTTCCCATGGTTGTCAACTTCTCTAGCCAGATTTAAAGAGTAAAACTGCTTTCTGATCCAAATAGAAATAAACAAAGTGGTTTGTTTCATGAGTCACATATGAGCCTGCAAAGGGAAGAGAAGTCCATAAATGCACTTCAATAATAAAATGTGTCGTTCTAAACATCACCACAAGAATATAACTAAGCTAGTCAAGAACAAGCAAATTTGTCCTTATTTGCTTTAATTGTCTGAATTTCATTGAAAAAGAGAATGAATAGTGTTGGGTACAAGATGGGGTTAGATTGTATCACATAAAATGTAAATGCATCAAGAACTCCACACAGTATCCAAAATTTTGGATCTCATCATCAAGAACATTATGAGATGTGATGACAGGAAAATGTAATGAAGTAGATCATAAACTAAGCCAGTAACTATACATCACTGAAATTTTGTTTGAAAGTTGAAACTAAGCTTTTTTCTAGTTCTAATCATTGTGGTTTTCCCATCCCGTTTTACCCCAACTAATATGCATAAATTTCGATGGCATGAGTTTCGATTTCTACTTTCTGTTTTGGCTGTCCAGATCCAGACATCTTGTCAAGCACAATCTCATAAACGAAACAACCAGGACCATTTAGTTAATGTCAAGAAAATTAACTTAACAAACATAAATGTACCATATTGTAACTCAATTTTATGGTTATGACCTATACTAACACGTATTTGATAATAATAATAATAATAATAATAATAATAATAAAAAGCATCACAGAACATGGATGATATACTAAACACGACAAATTTTAAAAATTATAGAATTTGACACAAACATGGTACAACATATATAATTAACATAAAAGCACAATTTTTAAATCAAAAGAGGAAATCAATGTTTTAGGGTATGTTTGGATAAAAGTTGGGAAACTGTTTTTGGGATTCCAATGTCATTCCCAAATTTTAAGGCACAAAATGAAGAAGGAAGAATTTGTTCTTTGGGAGTAGTAGTACTTTTGTGCTCTCCCAACTGACAGCTAAACATGCATTAGTCACTGTAAAATTAATCTAATTATAGTGGCATTCCATTAGTCACTGTAAAAACTTAAAATGCTGTAAAATGCTATCACTAGTCACTGCAAAAATTTAAAAATAAAACAAGTGAACTGCAACTAGGATTATCCAAAGTGTTTAATAAGTGTCGACTGATACATATCTGACACAGGTATGTCTACTATTTTGAAGTGTTTGTACTTCTTTATGCATGTGTATTTGTTTGTGTGTGTGTGTGTAAGTATGCATCAAGTTTGAAAACTCAAAAAGTGATTCTTCTTAGAGAAATTATTTTTATACAACTTCCTATAATTTTTTAATAATGAGAGAAATATGATAAGAAAGAGAAGTGTGAAATAAGATGAGTGATTGAGAGAGAGAGTGAAAAAGTAACATTGTAGGAAACTGTTGTATGAATGGTATAACTGCTCTTTTGTTCTGTTCATGGCTGAGACTATGTTTAAGCATGCAATAGCATGAGTAACAATTTAAGCGTAATAAAAGCTTGGTATTGTGAAAGGATCTGTCAGCTGAACTCAGGAGAGTCAGGAAAGTTTATAAATAATTCAACCCTTAGATACTCCCATGTAAATTAATGAAACACAGTGTTCTCTCTTTAAATGTAGTTCTAACAATGAAACTGATTCAATTAAAATGATGGGAGAAGAACCACCTACACAGATATTTAAAGTTAAAAAAATTATGGGAGAAGAATTCCCTTTGTTTACCATCGAGTGCAGTGTGTTTAGACACCATTTTACTAAAGAAGTTAAATCCAGAATTAACTCTGCCTATGTTGTGCTTATTCCAAATCATTACATAGCCAATCCTAAGTCTAGATAAAAGACGAAGTTATGCCATGCACTCAAACAGTATTCAGTAAACAACAAACTTTGTAGAGCCTGTATTATATGGATAGGCAATATGATTGTGTTAATGCTAGGTTTATACTTTTTAAGTAATGCAAATATAGCTACAATTCCATAATCCATACAACAGGGCACCTAGTTTGGGTAATCCGTGGCCGTCGGACTTGTAGCCGAGCTCGCGAGTGAGCTGTAAGACGCTAGTGACACAGATGATCGGCATACGAGTGCGGCGCCCAAGGCCGTCGACCTTTCTGTGGCAGTCCTTGGACGAAGGTTTCTTGACGACGAAGGCGGTGGTTCGCTGCTGGTACTCAACGATTATTTTTCTCATCAGAAAAATATGACAGAGAGGCCAATAGAAGAAGAATAAAGGAGTTTTGGGTTTGATTGAGTGAGAAACAAGAGGTGAGGGAGACTGAAGAGGGCACATGGGGAGTGGGGCCCAGTACTCACACACCTGCTACACTTCTCCCCTCCACATGCCTTCCTTCATTATTTCAACTCACCGTAACAAAAATGTTACTGCAACTAGAATAATCCATTTTAAGGTCCATAGGCTTCTTTTAGTTTAATAATAAGTTTTCCACTTCACTTTTTGATAATATATAGTTGTGTTAAATATTTAAATGTTAGTGTTTTTATTTATATGATCATTTATATTTTTAAAATATAATTGGATCAAAAAATAAAATATAATATATTAAAATTATTTAATTAAAACAAAGAATTCAAAATATAAAAAATTTAAATTGTTTTATTCAAACAAAGAATTTTAATTAATACATTTTAATTTTTCTGAATTTCAAATTTCCTGAAATTTTAAATTACTCCATCCAAAACACACTCTAGGTGTTTTTTGTGATTTAAAGGTGTCACTGAAGCTTAAAGGAAAATTTCATTGTAAACTAATACAAATTAGCAATGCTTTATGGTGATTAATGTTGGAGAGCGAGGTACCAAGAACCCAAGAACACAAGTATCGAGAAAATGATAATGTTGCAATAGAGGAATGGACTTACACAAATAGAAAAGACCGAGAATGAATATTACGGAGAAAGTATAAGCAGTGCTTATAGCAACTTCCGTGGGGCCTGGACTCTTCCACAAGTCCACAATAATATGAATTCTGATAGAAATCAAATTGAAACAAAACTGGAATGAATATTTATATTAGGAGAACACCACCTTCTGCTGATTCCCATCTAAAATGCGCTGCTCCAACAAATATTTCAAGCTTCTTTAATCACTATTAATGACAAAATGACCCACCTCCCAACAAATAGTGCCTCCATTTTTGCATTGCAAACACAATAGCCATGAATTCCTTTTCATACACAGATTTCATTAGCAACCTTTCTGATACAGCTAGGCTAGAGAAAACAAGGATCTTCCCTGTTGCATTAGAACTGCACCAATTCCAAATCCCAATGCATTGGTTTCTATCTCAAATGGCATACTAAAATTAGGTATGCTCAATGTGAGCAGTCCAGTCGTGGCTCTTTTGAGAGCCTGAAAAGCCTCCATAGCTTCTCCCCATTGAAAATTATTCCATTTTAGCAATTGTGTTAAAGGCCTTGTAATAGTTCCATAATCCTTAACAAATCTCCTATAATAGCCAGTCAAATCTAAAAATACTCTCAGTCCCCAAATATATTTAGAAACTGACTATTCCTCCATCTTCTTGAAGTTCACCTTCAAGGCATGAGTTCACAATACATCTAACACTATTCGCAGATGAGCCAAATGAGTTTCATGACTCATGAGTGGCACTATTTATCAGAATATCGTCAAATAATGCCCACACAAACTTCCTCAAATAGAGCTGGACAATATCATTCATGAGGGCTTGAAAAGTAGTTGGGGGCTGGGGCATTGGTTAGCGCAAAGAGCATAACCAATTATTCATAATGTACCTCGTCTATTCTAAATGTAGTTTTATGAATGTCACTATCCCTCATTATAATTTGGTGATATCCAAATTTTAAATCCAATTTTGAAATTTGACAGCACCATACAAAAATTCATCTTAGAGCTCCTCTATAACCTAGGTTGGGAATTTATTGGGGGTAGTAATGCTATTAATGGCTCTATAATCAGTACAAGTCTCCAACTCGTATTTTTTTAAAACCAAAATCAGAGGACTGCAGTGGAACTTACACTCCATTTGATCAGCTCTTCAGCCAACAAGTCCTTCACAAACTTCTCTATTCATCCTTTTGGTGGTGGGGATACCTGTAGGGCCTGATATATGGTATCTGAGAGCCTGCCTGTCCCTATTGCATAATCACATCTTCTAGTAGGAGATAGTTCAATGGCTTCTTGAAAAAGCTCTGCATATTCCTCCAATACTCCCTCTAGTCCTTCCACTGTTCTTAGCAAATCCAAGTAATAAAGTGTTAGCATTCCTAACTCCACATAGTGTGCCTCATTTCCTCTTTTCGGCTCCTTACACGTTACCTTTGCCACAGTTCTAGATAATGATGGATGCCCCTTTATTTCCATCTCTTCTCCCTTCACATTAATCCTTATTACATGATCCTTAAAATTAGCCTTTATATCTCCCAACCCCTCCAACAATTCATCCAAAAACCACATCTACCCCTCCATAGACATGCAGATCCTAGTTTATGCAGACATGTCCTGGGTAAAAAGGGTCATTGCATCTAAAGCACACTCTTCTCCTCTTGACTTCTAATTCTTCGTCAGTTGTCTTCATAAATGATGAATTCCTGCAGTTGCCCATACTAGAATTCCCTTCCAATTTTTTATTTCCCTAGCCCACACTCCCTGATCCCTCTGTTTGACTCATTGATCTATAACCCAACCCACATGATCTAGTCCTGCTCATTTCTTTCGGGTCATTGGGGCTTATCCACTTGTTTCCCACTGTGGTTCTATTGTTGACGGGCCCAACCCTCTTCACATAAGCCCATCTTCCCCTATCTCCAATAGTTGATTCCTCCCCTCCACCCTTTCGGCAGATATTTATAATCCTCTGGTGATTGCTTCTGAGTTCTGACAAAGGCTTATAAGAGCCTGATGTGGGTTCTCTAATGAAGTGTTTTGGAATCATCCAAACTTCCAACAATGCCCGTTTGAACATGAACCACGTGATGCGCTCTGTCCTCGCTTCCCACCACTGAAACCAATTAAGCGCCTTGCCCTCTAAGCAGATTGGCACAACCAGAACCTTCTCTTGAGCACTTGATTAATTTCAAAATACTTTTCAACCCTATAGATCCAATATAAGGATCTTCCCCTTTAAAATAGGGAACCTCAAGCCTCTTCACCTCTTCATCCTCTCCTCCCTTCTTAGTTCTTACCATGGCTCCCCCTGGAATCCCTTCCCCAGGGATGCTTCCAGACCCCTTTCACCATCATTTCGAATCCTTAAAGTTTTATCACAAAGAGACCAATTCATAGACTTACTCAAAACCTTAAAGCTTTATCATACTGACAGATTAACTACTTTTTCAGATTTAAAAAATTACAAGTTTTATTAACTTGAACTTGAATCATAATATTGTGCAATCACATGCATATTCAAGCAAAAGGCCCTGAGATTATAGACTGTGAATGATGCTTGAAAGATTAATTGCACCAGATAATTTTCAAGATTCAAGAAAGAGCATCAATTGTAAATGAAAGACAGAAAATGAAAGACAGACACATACTGTGGGGAAGAAGATATAATAGAAATAGCCCCTTCCTTCACAGCAAAATAACTTATCCAGTCATGATTTCTTCAAGCCTGAATTCATAGTCTCCAACTAGATATAACTTGGAAATTCCATCACTCCCTATAGTAATTAGCTCATTAATTAAGAATAGACCATATATTTTCTCTGTATGAATACAGAACATCAGTGAAGAATATTTCATCCCACATGACTGGCCCTCATGGAATATCATGGAGCATTTGTCCTCATGTCAACATGTAAATAGTCGATGTTACATTCAACCATGTTCTCCTCCAGTAACCATTAATTCAAGAAAAAGACTTCCCAAATCAACAAAGAAGGAAAAACTCATCCACTGAAGCTTATGTGGTACAATCAAAGAGTTGAGTTCAGGGCATAGTGGAACAAAATGTCCGTCACCACCACATACCACGATACATACGTAATGGTGACTCATCAATACAACACAAACCACACCAACTAAACTACATAATCGTAAACCATTCAGCTCACCAATTTCCGCTGGAGAATAGAGATAAGCAGAAAGCCTCTAAATCTTATTCCATAACTAGAGAATCAACCATAAGTAACCGACAACAACAACAAAAACCTAGGTTTCAGCATCACTTCTGAATTCCAATCATGCAAAGAAGCAAACAAGGACTAACTTAGATCTATATCTACTCAATTTCTACTAAAGAACAATCAGATAAACCCCAAATCCTAGTAAACCCAAGTACCAAAATCATTGACAAGTAATTAAAAAAAAAACAGAGACTTACCAAAATTACGACCAACGATGCAATGCCAAGTGGGGCCATGCCTCTTATCGAACTCCTTCTTTATCTGCTCCGCAACATCTTTCTCCACATTGTACTTCTCAAACGCCTGAATAATCCGCAAAAAGGTCAAGACTTTATCACACAACGCAGCAAGCACAACCAAACCCAGAAACAGAATCCAAAACAAGGAACCTTAAAAAAAGAAAAGAAGAAAGTTGTCGAAACTAACGGCGACGGCGATATCGACGGCCTCCTTTTGCATGTCGGGGATCATGTCGGCGCTCTTGATGATGACCTTCTTCGGAGGAACAGCTGGCGCCGGTGACGGCGACGGTTTCTGGTCATCGGAGTTGGGCCTCGCCATCAGAGCTCCGGCAATGTTCTTTTTCGCGTCTTCACTCATTTTCTGTCTCTAATCTCTCTATCTCGGAATGAGCTTTGGTGATGTTAGCTTATGGGAAAGTGACGGTGGCAGGTGGCGTGGTTTTATAAAAGCGACGGCGTCTGAGTAGCATTTTTGTAGGCTTAAATCGAGTTTTGAATAATAATATTTGCTGATAAAGAAATTGTATAAATATGTTTTTATATATCTCATTTTGATTTATTCGTTAGAATTCACTTTTTCTATTTTACTGAAATATTTTTTATGTTTAATTTTAGTTTCTGTTTTTAGTTATAGTTTGTTAAGCAATAGTATTTGATATTCTCGTTAAGATGTGAATATCATTACTTAACCAATAATATTTTATTAATTATTATGTCATCAAACATAAAAAATAATTTAGGTAATAAGATAAAAAGGAAAAAGTGAAATTAGAGTAGTAAAATTAAAATGTTATATTTCAAATATAAAAAAATATTTAACCGTAAAAAAAATAATATATTGTGAGTTTTTTTTTGTGTTTTACGATCTTAATGATTGCATAACAATTTTAATTATCAATCCAATTAAAATCATGGTTATTAAACCTTTTAAGAGCATTTTCATTAGGGGACGAAAATCACCTGTCACATTCTTGTGTCTCTAACCCTAATCCACCTCATCTTTAATTAAGTATAACAATAAGTTAACGATGTTTGAGTCAAGTTCACACTCATCACACACACGGAGAGTGCTACCTCGAAGTCAATTGCAACAACCTTCGCTTGAAGCACATCAACATGCTAAAGAAGGAGTATATGATCGAGAAGGACAGGGTTCTAATTCCAAAGGCAATTAGCACAACCCTTGTTGTTCTTCCCCTGTCTTAACGTATTCATCAATGACACTTTTCCAACAAAGAACTCTCGACCCAAACTGTTACGAAATCGGTGTTGCTGACATGCATTATCTTGCACTCGATTGATCCCCAATTAAGAACTCAAATGATTGACGCTCACAAGATCCAAAGGAGACGTATGCTTCCACCAGACCATAAACTGTGAATGGACTGAAGACCATGGGGGAGAAGTGGAAAACATAGAAGGTGAAGAAAGAAAGGAATAAACATCATTAGTTTTTAGTCAAATTTAATTATGGATGAGGTGGATTTTTTAATACGCATGTCACTTTTTCATTTAGAAGTCAGAGTTGGGGACACTGGTCTAGGACAGGTGAATTTTTTGCCTCCAATGGCAAGTGCTTACATAATTTTAGTATTTTTTTTCATTAGAATATATGACATGTAGTTACTTATATAGCGTTATTTATATAAGTAATTATTGTTTAAAATATTTATATCATAAATAACATTTTTTAAGCATTGTATAAAACATAAAAATAAGCTTTAGCAATCTTAGTACTCAACTATTCAAATAAATTTTTGTGTAGAGTGTTAAAATCTATGTAAAATTATAAAGCTTATAAAATTAAGATAAATAATCATTTATACAATTATGTATTATAGATGCTTTAATGTAGTTATTATAAATGTCAATAAACTTATTATACATAATGATTTGTGATTGAATGATGATATAAAACTATTTGACATTGTCAACGTAATCTATTTTCTCATATTTTATCAAAATAATTATATTTTTATTGAAAATTTTTCTTTCACAACTTTTTGAGATATAAAATCATTTACTAAAATGTTATAATAGAAATATAGGAATATTTTTAACATGATAGTTGTACAAAGTAAGATTCTTAATTATTGAGATAAGTTTAATATAAAGTAATATAAGAAACAATTAAAATAATAATTTAACACCCTTATGAACTAAACAAAATAGACTAAAAAAATTGACACCAGTGTTACAGTTTTTTTATTCTAAGATGAAATCTGTAATATTATTAGCTTTTTCCTCTTTAGAAAAAGTTTAAAAAATTAAAATTATGAAGAAATTGTGAAGAAATAGGGTGGAAAGAGAAAGAAATAGGTAACAATAATGGAGATGAGAAATAAAAAGGTTTGGTTCTCTCAAATTTGTTCTTCACTAAATTGGATAGAAATTGTTTTTTTTATCCAACTAAATTGGATAGAAATGAATAGAACTCCCAAGTCTCATTGAAAATAACCTATTAAGAAAGAGTAAAAATCTATTATACTTTTTCAATTTCATGTAGAAACGTTTTACTTTTTCTTTTACATAAGCCAAAAAATGATATACTATCATATTGACTTAATTGATTAAATTTAGTTAAATATTTCTTTTTCATTTCTTTTTTTTGTTATATCAGCCAATTTTTTCTCTATTATTTCTCCTACTTATTTTCATTCACCTATTTCTCTCTTTTTATTTTCAGCTATCCTATTTCTCGTCATTTCTTTCTTTTCTACCAAATACACAATAATTGAAAACTTAACTCTTAATTTTATATAATTACATTTTTTTGATAATGTATAATTACAAAATTTATTATGCATTACTGACATTTAATTTCAAAGAACCAAATATAAAAGGAGAAACCATTTTTTAGTTAAAAAAGTATTTAAATATTATTATTAATAAGGAGACACTACAGATTTGAAAAGCATATGTCGACCTGGCCTCACATGTCGATCCACATAGATTAAAATTTTCATTTAATTTGCTTCCGATCTAATAAAAACTTCCGGTTCACTTATTTTATTTCTCTGTCGCCATATTAAAGCCTGCAACATGCAAGATCCAACCACTGCTACAAAAAAGGCATTCAACATCAGTTCTAGAAGACATTTATCATTGCTTCTAGAACCGATGTTGAATTGAACGATGTTAACAGTGACAAGCTTCAACAGCGATTCTTACAAATGATGTTGAAAACTACTTTTCTACATTGGTTTTGATTTCAACTGATGTAAAAAGTATTTTACAACATCGGTTTTCACTAGAATTGATGTTGTAAAGGTTATTCTACATCGGTTCGTGCCACAACCTATGTAGTTTCTACATTATTTTTTTAAAAACAAATTATTTTATTTCACAAACACCAACCATTTCTACTTATCTCCCTGCCCACAATAATTCTATTGTCCCATAAAATACCCAAAGAATCATGCACACAACACTTACACAAAAAAGTGCCATATTTTAATTATATTAAAAAAACATGTATTAAAAATTGGTGAAAGCAATACATGTATTAAAAAGTGAAGAAATAAAGAGGATCATTTAGATTTTATAAATGAATCCAAAGAGAATAATAATATCATACCTGCATCTACAACTAAATTTTTGTCATAGTCCATGACTGTGGGTATTTTGTGAGCAATGTTGATGATGGCGCATGCTACAAAGTCCTCTCCAATGATCTTTTGAATTACACCATCAGTTTGAGAGTCAACAGAAATAGTTGCCTTGTCCATAAACAAGAGTCAACTTCGCTTGAGTATAACCTACCCTAGACAAAGCAATTGCCTCTTCCCCCACATGCTAGTTCTCTCCATTATCTGCCATTGAAAAGTTCAAACAATAGTCCCATTAGTAAAATAATGAAACTAAACTAACAGATCAAAGAAATATGGTAAAAGTCTCTACCTAAAGAGTCAAGTTTTTCAGGCTTGGCAGCAACAACCTCTTTTAATTGACATTGTTCCAAGCTCTATAGCAATAAAAAAAATTAGACTAATGGCTTGAAAATCTTCATCAAACAGATAAATGGATTTCAATAGGCGCATTACTTACCTTCCATATTTCTTCATTTGTATATTGTCCAATTGGATCCTTGTTGTTTTTGACAATTCCTTCAAATTGGTATTATGAGTGTTAAGTTAACATCGGTTTTTAATAAAATTGATGTTATTTTTTAACTTAATATAGATTTTATCAAAAAACGATGTTGTCAATGTGTTTCTAATTTAAGAACTCCATTCTAGGCTTTTTTATCAAATGGGGGTAAAAAGTTAAGGTAATTACGTTTTGGGGGTAAAAGATTTTTTATTTCTCATTTAAGGGTAAGTCGTGCCACCTTTTACGACTTCACGGTCAGAAGTGGTAAAAAATGCTATGACTTTAAATTTTTTCTTAAAACTATTTTAAATTAAATTAGAATGGAAGTCGTAAATATACTTTAAAGTCGTATGAAAGCATCCGACTTCACTATTTATGTTTTTTTTCAAATTAATTAAATAATATATTTGAAGTAATTATTTATTTAATTTAATATAATTTAAAAAGATATAATTTAAAAAATGTTGTTATTAATTTAATATATTTTTTTATTATTTGAGTAATTTGAAAAGACAAATAAATTTGTTTATATATTGAGTAGGAAATTCCAAAATTTTTAATACTTAAACAAAATTTAAAATTGTTATTTAAATTATTAAAAATATGCAAGTTTAAAATAAAAAATAAAAAAATTTAAAGTTGTTTAAAAAACAAATTGAATAATTAAATTTAAAAGAAATAAAAAGGAAGTCGTGGAGCATCACACAACTTCAAAGTCATGTAGCTCCACACGACTTCTAAGAAAAAAGAAGAAAAGTGAAAAATAAAACGAAAAAAGAAAAAAGTAGAAATATTGTTTTATTAATTTGTTTGTCTAATTTATTTAACAAATATAATAATTTTAGTTAATTTGTTTTATTCTTTTATGTATATAAATTAAATTATTGTAATTTGTTATATTAATTTATTAGTTTTTAAAATAATTTTGTACTTGTTGTTAGTAATTTTAAATTTCTAATTTGGATAGAAATATTGGTTGATTAATTTTTTGTGTAACAGCATACTTTTTTGTATTGAATATTAATATTAAAAGATAATATTATTTTGTTTTAGTTTCTGTTTTGTTTTGTAATTTTTTTATATTTTAATTGTTGTTTCGTATTTTATTATAAAAATTATTTTATTGTATAATTTAATAATTTACAAATTAATATATGTTTAATTAAGGTATTATATGATTTTATTTGATATATTTTATAATTTATGTATTTTTATGTTAGCATTTTTATTTGAAAAGAATTAAATTATAATTTTTATAATAATATTCAATTAGTGTTAAGAAAATTTAATATTTGACACAATAATATGTTAATGATCTTTGTTAACAGTTGTGACAATATTATCAACATAATATAATTTAGCAATACAAATGATTGTTAAAATAAAAAAACCATTTGTAATTAATACAAATGAACAATACAAAATTAAATAAAAATATAAAATCTATATTTATTTTGATTTTGTTAATTAAATATATTGATTTTGTTGATGAATTTTTACAAATATCATTATTTTTACTTTTCTTAACACAATGTCATAATTATTTGGAGTATATTTTAAAAATATTATCATTTGGAATGTAAAATTTAAAAGAAAAGATTTAACTATACTTAATAAATACATGATGCAATTAGCAATTTTCAATTTTTATGTAGAAACTTATAAAAACTTGGTGCATTTAGCCATCCTTATTGAAGCTTACAACTTTAAAATCAAAATTGTGGGGTGCAAAAGCAAAAAAGCAAAAAAAAAATATTATGACTTTTCAAACCTAAGAAAAAAAATAAAAAATACAAACGTAAGAAAAATATAAAATAAATATTTGGTTTACATATTAATATTTTATTAATTTATGTTATATATTATTTTGTAATATATTTATCTATTTAATATAGTTTTATATTACTTTTTTTAAGTAATTTTGAAATCTATATTTGAAAAGAATTAAATATAGATGAAACATTTAAAAAATCTATGTTACTTGTTTTGTAATTAAATATATTGATTTTTAATTATCATAATTAATTTTATTAATATTATAATTTTAAAAATTTTTAAAAAATCTATAATTATTTTTTATTTTGTTAATTAAATTTTGTAATTGAATATTATTTATAGTTTTTTATATTTTTA
>PYAF01000449.1:420371-454501 GCA_007407185.1 Glycine tomentella
AAAATATATCAAATAAAATCATATAATACCTTAATTAAACATATATTAATTTCTAAATTATTAAATTATACAATAAGACAATTTTTATAATAAAAATACGAAACAACAATTAAAATAAAAAAAATTACAACACAAAACAGAAAGTTTATTTTGTAATGTTAATATTCAATACAAAAAAAGTCTACTGTTACAAAAAAAAATTAATCAAACAATATTTCTATCGAATTTAGAAATTTAAAATTATTAACAACAATTACAAACTTAGTTTAAAAACTAATAAAATTAATATAACAAATTATAATAATTTAATTTATATACATAAAAGAACCAAACAAATTAAATATCATTATTTCATATATTATAATAATTAAAATTATTATATTTATTAAATAAATTAGACAAACAAATTAATCTAACAATATTTCTATTTTTTTCCTTTTTTTTCTTGTTCCTTAGAAGTCGTGTAGAACTACATGACTTTGAGGTCGTGTGATGCTCCACGACTTTCTATTTTTCTTTTAAATTTAATTATTCAATTTTCTCTCTTTTAAACAACGTTAAATTTTTTTTATTTTAAACTTGCATATTTTTAAAAATAATTTGACTAACAATTTTAAATTTTGTTTAAGTAATAAAAATTTGGAATTTCCTAGTCAATATATAAACAAACTTATTTGTCTTTTCAAATTACTCAAATAATTAAAAAATATATTAAATTAAATAAATAATTACTTTAAATATATTATTTAATTAATTTGAAGAAAAAAAATATAAATAATAAAGTCGGATGATTTCATACGATTTTAAATTCGTAAATATAAACTTTAAAGTCGTAAATATATTTACGACTTTCATTATAATTTAATTTAAAATAGTTTTAAAAAAAATTAAAATCCTAGGCACGACTAAGCCATAAATGAGAAATAAAAAATCTTTTGCCCCCAAAACGTAATTACCTTAACTTTTTACCTCCATTTGATAAAAAAAGCCTAGAATAGAGTTCTTAAATTAGAAACACATTGATAATATCTTTTTTTTATAAAATCGATATTAAGCGAAAAATAACATCAATTTTATTAAAAATTGATGTTAACTTAACACTCATAATACCAATTTTAAAATAATTAATGTTGAGGGAAAGTTATAATATCGATTATAAAAATAATCATCTTTAACAAAAACACTTTATTTATAAAAATGACACAATTTTTTTTTATTAACATTGGCCTTCATTAGAATTGATATTAACTAGCGGACGCTAAATCTATAGTTTTTAGTAGTAAACACCTGACATAACACAGGCAGGGTGCAAAAGTCAGTTTAACTTAGGCACCCTAGTAGTCGTCATATACGAAAGCTTTTCTATTTTATTTTTTTTATATAAGAAAAAGGCTTCTTTTTTTTCAACTAGAGATCCTCATAACCTATCTACACCACCTGCTACTAATAATTAAGTATAAATTTTACTGTTTTGACGTCAAATACTGATATTTTCGTTGTCAAGTTGCAATTCCTGTTCAACATACAATTTCTCACCCATCTCTCTTGATTGCTCCATAAAAATGTATGCTCTAGAAAGGGAATTTGAAACCACCCCATTTGGAAAATAACCTTATTGCTTCTTGGTCTGCAAAATATCATGGCAGATGCAAGTTTCTTCGTTGGAGTCATAGGTGATCATTCTTTCACGGGTTTTCCAAGTTGGTGACCAATCTTGATTAATGCCCCAAAAAGGGGTGCTTCATATATAAATAATGACTGTTCTTTGTTAATTTGATGCAGGCAACATCATCTCAATTCTCATGTTTCTTTCTCCTGTGTAAGCTCTCCTAATCCACTCAACTCAAGTTCACTTTTCATTGCTTTGCTTTCTAGATTATTATATGTTTCATATTTGTTGCTACTAGATGATACATAAATTAAACAAAACGATGCAGACCTACGTTTTGGAAAATAAAGAAGCACGGATCTACGGAAGATTTCTCAAGCCTTCCTTACATTTGCACATTGCTTAATTGCTCCCTGTGGACTTACTATGGAATCATAAAGGCTGGAGAGTATCTCGTGGCTACTGTTAATGGCTTTGGCATTGTTGTGGAGACAATCTACATTATTCTATTTCTCATTTATGCTCCAAAAGGGATAAGGGTATGTAGTATAATAAGTATATATTTCTATTTTATCGATAAATGTTAATTATTAGTATTGTTAATTTTTATTAATAGATGAGATTTAAATTGTTTTTTTATCTTCTTTTTATTCTTAAGTACCCAACTCACTTTATATGTATGTAGTATATAATGAATTAATTATATTATGACTATATATAAGCCAGTTTCTAATTAATTCACCTTACAAAATCCCCTTTATTATTAAGTGATGATAGATTAATTTGAATCTGATTTCAGGGTAGGACTGCCATTTTGGCTGTGATTTTGGATGTGGCAATCTTGGCAGCAGCAGTAGTTACTACTCAATTAGCATTGCAAGGAGAGGCTCGTAGTGGTGCTGTTGGTGTTTTGGGAGCAGGCTTGAACATTGTTATGTATTCCTCACCTCTCTCTGTCATGGTAAGTTTCACTAAATCTTAGCTTGCTATCATTAATTTCCAAAGTTCCATCAAAATTATCTCACTATATAATATTTGGAAAATGTTTATCAATTCGTACTGGCACGTACGAAATGTTTTACCACCGCTCACCACCGTTAATTTGTGTCAAAGGATTTGATTACAAAATTGTTCATCGATCTAAACTCAACCAATCGCATTCCCGCTTTTATTTTCGTATAGTGTTCGTGCATAAAACTTTCGTGCTATATAGCATTGCTGATAATATTTATACATTTGAATTATTAGATAGATAGTAATTAATATCCATAAGTTTACACACAAATTTAAACTTAGATATGTAATTTTACTACTTTAAACATTAGGATAATTAACCTCTTATCCAACATATGGCAATTTCCAAAATCTCAAATATCACTTTATTGATCACTCATTCATAGCCCTTCTCCATATAGCTATTCATGTTCTATCATCTATACAACCAAATTGATCATTTCCCAAAGTAGTAAGTTTCTTTCTCTCACATATAATTTGGAAAGATCGGACAAAAAAAATATAGATTGGTCATATTTGTTGAAGGAGACTTCCAATTTAGGGTTGCTATTTTATCTTCACACCAGTAACATGCCTAGAGATGCTTGAAAGGCCACGTATACTAATTAATCAAAAATATTCTCCACCGGGTATTTTTTATAATATATCTATATACTCTCTTTTCTTATACAAATAGATAGATATTCGATTTTTTTTATCTATTATTTTATCATGAAAGAAGGATATAAATGTTGGTAAAAAAAATTGATGTGGATAAAAATCAGGTGCTCCTAATATCTTTTTCGGTAAGTTTCAGGTGCTCCTAAAACCCAACTAACAATGTACAGTTTCTTTAAATTACATAAATACAAACTATAAAAGAAAGCAGTAATTAAGCTGATATATAATATAACCAAAAAAAAAAGGCAAGAAAGATGTTGCATATATGCAGCCTCGTGTTGCATATTTGATTCCCGGATTCAATTATTTAGATGGTTTTTTCAATCTTTTTTGGAAGGAGCCTCCAAAACGTCCTTTCAAATATGTGGTTCACATATTTCTTTCTTGCATTTTCATCTTTATGGCACTGAACTGTGTTCCACAATTGCTACGGCTTTTCTCAAGTATTTGTCCTTTCATGATGACATGCTTGACGAAGCGTCTCGCACTTTCACCAATAATAGGGTTGTTGAATTAATTAGATCCAGCACGTGCATAAATTAAGTCTATATTCAGGCTATCTATATTGAGGTCCAATAGAAATAGCTAAGATCTAAAATAAAATTTAAGATTTTTTTTCCCTTTAAATATGAGAGTTACATGTTAGACTTTTTACTAAAATATACGGTCTTTTAGGAAAAAAAAATCAAAATAATACTTTTTTAAAAAATATTTATCAATTTGGGGTTATTTACGTCTAATTTGAGCGTGACTAATTCGATATCTAATTCGATCGTTAACATTTTTTGCGACAGAATATTGTGATTTTTTATATTTGTAACCACAATATTCTATCACAAAAACTGTTAGCGACTGAAATAGAAATCAAAATTGGACGTATTTTAATTTTTGAAGTAAAATATTATTTAATATTATTAATTGTTATTTTTATCTAATTTTAAAGTATTTTTAGACCGATCTTCATCATGATCTTTTTTATTTTTTTAATATTATTTTATTTAGTATATTTTTTTAATTTTATATTGTTTTATTTAATATATTTTGAAATTTTGGTATATCTAATTTATAATATATTATTTTATTTAATATATTTTCTAAAGTTTTATATGATTTTGTTTAATATTTTTTGGATTTTTTATATAACTAATTTTAATATAATATTTATTTAATAAAAATTTTCAATTTTATTTTGGAATTTGAAAAAATTGAAATTTTTTATTTTTTTAAATTGTAAATAATTTTTTAATATAGAAAGCATTTTAAATAAAATATTAAATTAAAAATTAGTTATATAAAAAATCTAAAAAATATTAAACAAAACCATATAAAAATTTAGAAATTATATTAAATAAAATAATATTAAAAAATCCAGAATATAATAAATAAAATCATATAAAATTTAAAAATATACTAAATAAAACATTATTAAAAAAGTAAAGAAGATCATATCTATGATGAAGATCGGTTTAAAAATACTTTAAAATTAGATAAAAATAATAATTAATAATATTAAATGATATTTTACGTCAAAAATTAAAACATGCCTAATTTTGGTTTCTACTTCAGTCGCTAACAGTTTTTGTAAAAATATTGTGATAACAAACATAAAAAAACAACAATATTTTGTCGCAAAAAATATTAGCGACTGAATTAGTCAGGGCCAAATTGGATGTATTTGACAGTTTCATATTAGTAAATAGTTTCCCAATAATCTCAAATTGGTAAATATTTATTAAAAAAGTATTATTTTGGTATTTTTTGCCTTTAGTTAACATATGTTATTTTTTTACTTTATAAAAATTAATAGTAAAATTTGTTTTACTGATAGACTTAAAACTTAAATTTTAATTATTTTATATTTGGACAGAACTTATCCCTGTTTAGACCTTGCAAGTAACAAGTTAAGCTCCATCCAAGCACACCCTTCAAGGTTTTTGTTATTTTTTTATTTTAAAAAATTCTCAAAACAAGAAAAAATAACTCCATCTTTTAATATTTATTGGGAGCAACAATTCGAAGAAAATAAAGGGAGTGTAATTTTTATTTTTATCTTAAGTAAATAATGTTATTTATTTTTTTAAATAAGACACTAATTATTATGCAACTTTCAGTCATTAACAAGACATCATTATTAAAAGAACAAAATATTATTTAATTTTATAACTCAAAATTAAATTAATTCTTTTCTTTTGAAAATATTATTAGGTGATTTTGAACCTTCATCCGTTTATGATTTCAATCAATCTTTATATGATATATATTTTAATTTTTAAATATATTTAAAAATAATAATTAATAACATTAATTGATTATATATTATGTAGAGATCCATCGTAATCATAAATTAAGTAGTATGTCCTACCTAATAATTTCTTCTTCTTTTCCTTCTTAACCTCAGCATGCAAACACATATCCCCTGATGCCTGTGGCTCTAATGTGAATATCCGTCATTATCATGCTGACAAAACATGTTCAATTAAAGAAATGATTACATGACTTGAAATCATGTGGTTTAGATCCATTTTGCGTAGTATGTAAATATACTTTTAACTTAAGAAAAAAAAATAACAATACTAACAGATTATATATCTAGTTAATATATTTTGCGTAGTATGAAATCACGTGGTTTAGAAAAATAGATTTTTGAATTAATATATGTTTAATTTTCTTCTAATAGTAGATTATATATCTAGTTTTACACATAAAATTAATAATAATATTTTTGTTAAATTTATTATTCATTAAAAGTTACATATTTAAATAATTATGTAAAAAAAAAATCGATCCTCCCTTTGATATACACTTGTTGTCCATCCTAAATATATCAAGTAAAAGATGATTGAGATATGGTATTATCTCTTATATCCTTTTTATACTGTTTTTTTTTTTTTTAAATGATCAGAGGAAGTATAATTCAAAAAATGTGTTTTTTTTAAACAACTTCAAAAATGTGTTGTTAACCTACTTCTCATTCTTTTTATTTCTGAGTTACAACTTTTTTTTTTGTGACATTCTTGATATATATACTCGTAATTTTCAGAAAACAGTGGTGAAGACAAAAAGCGTGGAGTATATGCCATTCTTGCTTTCTTTTTTCTTCTTTTTAAACGGTGGCGTTTGGTTGTTGTATGCTGTTCTTGTTCGTGATGTTATCCTCGGGGTAAGTTTGCATTCTGTTCTAATCCTAATAGTATTAGTTCATTAATATCTATTTTAATATATATATATATATATATTTTAAATCTATATACATGAACTAAAGTTGAAATAGAATTTTAAATCACTGTTTTATTACTCAAACAAAAGGTGCCAAACGGTACTGGATTTTTACTGGGAGCGATGCAATTAGTGCTATACGCGATCTACAAAAATGGGAAGCCTAGTTCAAATAACAGATTGGAAGAAGGATTGCAACATGAGCCTTTCATCTCACACCCAAATAATGAGTCACATCAGAGGGAAGACAGGCCCATCTAGTTTGTCCTCATGTTTTAAAGCTCTATATATGCATGCTAGCTCGACCATTATATTGTTTGATATTTTTAATGTAAGAAATGGCAAATTAGATGCTCAATTGATTAGTTTATTCAATTATAGTATGTTTTGAGCACATAAAGTGAGATTATTTCACCTTAATTAGAAATCTTAAGTTTGAGTTTTGATATATAATTATGTTAAATACTTATAGTAAAAAATTTATTGTTTATAATAATACTATGTAATTTGAGTATGATTATTTCTTGTAAAATATACTTGTGACATATATAAATATTAGAGTATGTTTCAAATATTCATGATAAATTGATGTTATTGCTTTTAGAATCTGTCAAAAATATGGACATCTACTCTACATTATATTCCTCATAGGCGCCAATAGTAATTTATTGAATGGATTAAAGAATATGAATTAGAGTAAATATAGCCTTAACCATCATCATATCATACAAGTTTGTAACAATGAGATCATGGAAGTAGTATCGGCTTAACAATAAGTAAGACTTAAAATAAATTTTAAGAAAAATCTTTTTATTTTAAATGATAGAATTATATATTAGATATTGTTGTTGACCTTTTTTCTAATAAATAATTTAATATGACTTCTTCTGTTTTATAATAATTAAAATAATTTTTTTTGTTAACCAACCTAAAATTTAAGTTTTAATTATTTTACCCTTGAATCAATCTACCGTAAAAACACAAGCACATGTGTATAATTGTTCAAACAGAGAAAAGAGTCGAGCAGATAAAACTCCCTATTATAGAATATAGACACGTTCTTTCAATTAAATTCACTCATTGGTCTTGTGAAATCTAAAACATATTTCAGAATATTTATATAAAACCAGAAAGCTCCAAATGTTGTATTGAACAAATTTGTACAAGTTTATCTTGATTAGTAGAGAGTAGAGACCCATCTAAGAGCTTCAATAATCTGATTGGGCATGGCAATGGGGTGGAGCGAGGGCGGGTATTGCATTCCTCGTCCTCGTCTTCGCCCCCGCTCCCGTTCCCCGTCGGGTTTTAAAACCCATCCTCATCCTCGTCCCCGCTCGGAGTCGGGTTTTCCCCGCCCCGCCCCGCCCCGCCCTCACTATTTGATTAAAATTTAAAAAATAAAAAAAATAATATAACTTTTTTTATTAAAAAATTGGATAAAAAAGTTAATTATGTAACAAAAAAATAATAATAACAAACCCACATTTAAAATATGAGATCATAATTTTAAAATTACAAAATAAAATCAATCAATTCAATTAAAAAAATTAGAAAATAATATTTTTTTAATATTATTTATTAAGGGGTGGAGGGTGGGGCGGGTACGGGGGCGGGGGCGGGGCGGGTATCAGTAACCTCATACCCGCCCCCGCCCCCGCTTTTGGTTACCGGGGAAAACCTGAATCCGAACCCGAACCCGAAAAATTCAATTTTTCCCTATTAAAATCGGGACGGATTGGGACGGGTACCCACGGGTTCGGGTTCCGTTGCCATGCCTAAATCTGATGCATTTCCTAAAATTGAGATCTAAGTGCACTATTTGCCTCTTTTATCATGCTATATCCAAGATCAAATAAGCCTTTATGGTAAAAATGATTTACAATTATCTTATTGACAAGACGAGTATCAAAGTCCACATTTCTGTGTGCCTTAATTTGTTATGTCTGGGTTTAATAATTTTTCAAGGAGTTTTTGATACTTGGTAAGACTTATGTTCAATTCCTTACTGAAGATGCTGAAGGCCCTATTTGTTATTCAAAAGTCACAAGTTTCTGCTCAGCTAAGTCTCAAAATAACAATATCACAGAGTCTCAATTGCAGTAGCGATAAAAGTTACTTTCATTTTATTTTTGGACAAACCTTAAAGATATTACAATTTAATATAAGATATAATTGTCATATCATGAATTATCTTATCCAAATATTCCAATAAATTAAAAATATAACGTAAAAGTATAAAATGGGAACAATTTATATACGGGACTATAGACAGGTCAATATACACCTATTATGAATAAGAATGAGGTCACACTTCACTAATTAACAAGCTCATAATCATATTTAAATAAGAAATATAGAAATTATTTCTGGACAAACCGTTAAGATATTATAATTTAATATAAGATATAATTGTGATATCATGAATTATCTTATCCAGATATTCCAATTAATAAAAAGTATAAACTAAAAGTAGAAAATGGGACCAAATTATATACGGACTAAAGACAATAAGAATGAAATCTCACTTCACTTCACTACGCAGCAAAATATCGATTGACAATTACCAACCACTATTAAAATGTCACAATTAATTAGTTTGGTGACAATCAATTTGTCACCAAATTGATGTGAAATTAATAATACTAATATTTTTAAAAAAATCTTTCTAAAAATAGTAAGAGATGGTTTTCTTTAAAGGCAACTGTAAGAGATGGCTTAGATATCGTTAATGAAAAATTGACAAAAAAAAAATAATTATAGGTAATAATCAAGTTGTTGTTGATGTATAAAAAAAATAACTAAGTTGTTACTAGTTTTTAACTTAAGTGTCAAAAACAAAAAAATATTTCTCGCTTTTTTTACTCCCGTTAGAAATTTGATGATTTGAGTGTCAATATCTAATAAGTGACGACTATGCCTTCGCTAGAATTGTCACTAATAAGCAACGACTAGTTGTCACTTTGAACTTGAAAGCTTTTTTTTTTTTTTTTGCCATTTGTGATCTTTCCTTCTGCCTCCCATTCTCCTTTTCTTCCTCCCTCCTATTCTCCCTTTGATATCCTTTTAAGTCAAACTCATTACATGTTGCTCTAGGCAACAAAGCAATTGAGCCATGGTGGAGAAATAGGCACATGAGAGGAAGTGATTGATTGTTGTAGTGGCATAGACCTTTTTTTCTCTCTTTCTTTTTGTATTTTATTCTTTATTATTTTTCGTTGTAGGTGGTTTGCCCTAGAGATGAGAGAGACTTAATAGTGTTGGGTGGCGGTGGATTTTTTCTTTGTTACATTTATCAACGTGGTAACACTATATTTTTAAGGTAGCACTGGATAGAACTCTTGCAATAGTGGATGACTTAAGGTGGGGAGGCTCAACAACGATGGATGAACCTAAGCTCATTCTAAAACTATTTTAGGAAATATTCATGGTGTTTTATTTTTCCCTTGCATAACATCGACTTATATGTTGGTTAGGTTGATACCAATAAACATCACCCT
This sequence comes from Glycine tomentella, assembly GCA_007407185.1. Classification (NCBI taxonomy): domain Eukaryota; kingdom Viridiplantae; phylum Streptophyta; class Magnoliopsida; order Fabales; family Fabaceae; genus Glycine; species Glycine tomentella. Next base: position 430,368 of record PYAF01000449.1, read on the forward strand.
CTATTGGTTGATGCAAACTATTTAGTGATGACTCTCTTAGTGATAACCTTAAGCTAAGTGATGATTTTCATGATTAGCGATGACTTCTGGTCATCATTAATCTACAATTTTTTGTAGTGTTTTGTATTAGATACAATGACTAAATGACCTCTTACCTATATCTCAAAATAATTTAGAATTTGGTTTAAATATATTTTTAGTTTTTGTAATATTTTTTTTAGTTTTAATATTTAAAATTTTAAAATAGTCTTTGTTATATTCAATTTTTCATGTTAATCTCTATTATTAATTTAATCTTGTTAGTTGTTATTAATTACTAATGTGACTAATAGAAGGTCACTTCACCATACCACACGATTAAAAACTTATAATACATTACTAACTGAGGCTAAGGTGCACCATTTTTACAAGTAATTTATTATGGACTACTTTTATAGACCATTAGATTATCTCACTCTAAGAAATAATATGTTTGTTAGCTTGTAGCAAACATAAATGGTATGTTTGTTAGATAATAAATGGTGAGGAAATAAGGAAGAGGAAGAAGAAATAGGCGCGAAATGAAAAGATGAGAGTGCTTGGATGTTTCAAAATAGGTGGAGGGGGAAATAAAAAGGTGTTGGACCCACACTTATTTATTTTCTCCTTGATATGCATGAAGATGCACTTGAGAAGTTGCATATTTATCATTTTGTGGTGGTTCGTTTTGTAGCAATTCAAAATTACTAGAAATCGTGCAATTATCAATAATTTTTGTGTTTAATGATAGTTATATGATTCTTTTAAATAAAAATCGATATAAGATTATAATGGATTCTTTGTTATAAGTTTTGTATTTAATGACTATTTTATACTATGAGTGCATCACTTATTTTCTCTATTTCTTACCTATTTTTTTTTTGTTCTTATTTTTACTCACCCTATTTTTTTGTCTTAGCAAATATACATTAAATATGTTGATCGTGGGCCTAACTGTATATAAGTTTGAGCCCATTCTCTTAAGGGAAGACTAAAGTGCCCTCTTGTACCTTTTCCCCACCCATTCCCCTTCCCTTTCCTTCTTCCTCATTCTTCTCACCACCTTTTCCCCTTCCCTCCAATATCTCTCTCCCCCATTCTTCTCCTTTCTCCTCTCATATGTCTTTCTCTCTCTTTCCCTCTTCTCAACCCTTCTCTGTTCAAGTATTTCCCCTGTGCACAACTTTCCTTCTCATTTCTCCTTTCTCTTCCCTCTAGGTGGTAACTAGTAACGTTTTTCTTTATCTTGTTTTTTTATATACAATAAAAGTACAATTTTATTGTATTTCTGGGTTTAGAAATACAACAAAATCGTACTTTTATTGAGTTGTTTTACAAAAAACCACAATGAAAATATAATTTCGTTGTGTTATGGGTTGAGAAACACAACACAATCATATTTTCATTGTGAAATGATTTTTTTATAAATTATTTAATTTATATTTTCATGGTTCTAATTTTAATTTTTATTTGCTTTTTTTTTTTCTAGATGGCTCACATGAACCGCACTGCCTATGTCTCAAATGTAGAGGTAGAGGAAAGGCAACAACTTGTGATTGTGTTAGCATGTTGTGATGTAGACTTGGCTCAGCGACAATAGTAGCAGGAAGCAAAGCCTAAGGGACAGCTTGAGGCAAAGGCACAACCTAATCGTATCATTGGACCCCCATTTGGAGGAGGCACTATGGATTTAACGTTGCTTCGATCCTATAAGGACCACATTGTTGGGCATGTATGGATTGGTCAGTCCAGAAAAGAGTTGAATTTGGTCAACTATGGTGGCAATATAGCTCATTTGAGGAGCGGTCGTCATGGAGGAAGAAATCTAACAGATTTGCAAGGGTAGTCAAGCATTGTTTAGGACATTTGTTATTTTGTATTATGATTATTTTTTATTATTATGTGTTCAACTTATGATGTTGTTTCTAGTTTTTTTTTTTATGTTCTATGAACTTATATTTAGCAATTTATGTTTTATTGTTTTTATGTTTAAATGACACATGCTTACTAATGTAATAAAGAACAACATTTTGATTGATTTAGAAAGCAAACAACAACAACTAACATAAATTTCATCAATTAAAAACATGACTACATAGACCTATTATCTTCACTAGAGCTTGTTGTCACCATTGATCCATCCATCAGACCAATGATCTCTTTATCAGATCTTGGTTTACACAGAAGCGCAAGGATTTGTTTTGGAGATCGGCCAATCATTACTTACAACTTGATTGAACTGTAGAACTAAACTACGAAAACATGAAAAACATATTCTCCACTTCATTGTCGCCTTTAAGCTCCATATGATCATATTCAACACAACCATCACCTACATATATAGGTTTATGGTAAGAAAACCTCAAATAAGCTTCTTCCACCTCCAATAGCATCCATAACTGCTTTCCTCAAAGCAACAAGTGGCATTCCCTCACTAATTTTAATGAATTTAGGACCATTAGGACATTCGAAAAATTCCCCCTTAGAAGTTGATACCACATCACCATTGTAATATACAACAACAAAGGCTCCCTCCATCTTCAACTCAATATGGTGAAATATCAAGACAATGCAATGAACTGCCTCAAACCACTTGTATTTTAGCGACTTGTATTGTTCTCTCATGAGTCAATTATCAGCAACAACCAAGATTGCACTAACAAAATAGATGGTCTAGATTGCATCGAACTCTACAAAGACACTATTGGCTTTTCAAAACGTCATAAATATAGTTGTTAAATCACAATACATTAAATTTTAATTCTTCAAAAACTAAAAATATTTTTATTAGAAAAATAAAGGAATCATGATTTCTTTGTGTTAGTCAACACATCAGAATCATGATTTTATTGTACAATGGGGGTGAAAATAAAATTACAAAATGAAATCATACTTTCGTTGCATATTTGTGTGAAAAATCAAATAACACAATGAAATCATACATTTGTTGTGTTATTTGGGGTGGAAAAAAAATGCATAATGGACTGTTTCCTTTGTGCAATTGGTGATTAAAAAAATAATAACGAAAACATGGTTTTGTTGTACACTTGCACAACGGAAACATACTTCTGTTATTTTTTTTTTCAACCCCCAATTGCACAATAAAAACACGATTTCGTTGTGTCATTTTTCAAAGAGCAATTTTGGGATATGACTAAAGTGCACCTATGTGGATAGTACTATTAACAAAAGTAGTTGTGCCAATAGCAATACCCCTCTCTTAAAAGGTTGTCCGAGCATTAGCTCTAGGCCGATTAAAATATTATGGACGCAAAATCAAAACAAGTACAACCTCAACAACATAGTTAGATACTTACATTATACATAGATGATGTAGTGGGAAATATGTAGCTGGTTAATAACTTTTAAATGTACAATATTAATTAGATAATACTTCATTTATCAAGAAAAATATATAATATTCTGAGATGAACAACATATGTAGGTGGGATCAGGTGACCATTGTTTTGTAAGGACGTGGAATAACAAGAGAGAGCCGGGGACAGAGAAAGTGAGGGGGGAGTGCAAGACGCAATAGAAAGAAGAAAAATCCATAGAGTTACCCTTCAGCATAGTACCCTTTCGATCGGATACGTTATAGATTTGAGATGGCAACATCAGTTTAAGAAAAAGCAAATCCAAAAGGATCCAAAACTTTTCGAAGTTTTGTTTGGCTAAACAAAGAAATGGGCCAACCACATTCCACTTGGCTTAACATGGGCTTTCACAACAGACAAATAGTAACTATCAGGTTCTCCATGTACCTCTTTTTTCTTTTGAAATTTGAGATTATTGGTTAAATTAAAATAACTTTATACTATTTGATTCATGCACTTAATTTTTTTTAAGAATTTAATATTACTACATATTAAGCTGAAATAACTTTATACCAATTTTTTTTATTAAATTTTGTTTATTGTGGGAACATCTATTTTGTTGGTAAATAAGAAAGATAGTGATTTGATATTATTTGCACATTATAATTAACTAATTAAAAACGATGAAAGTAAGAGAATTTTTACTGTTTTATAAAAAACGGTTCAGTTTTTTAGGATGGGTTGATTTCAGTTTGGTTCTCAAATAGTTGAGTTCGAGTTTTTTTTATAAAAATGGTTTGACTTTTATGGTATGATTCAGTTCTTGAATAGTTTGTTTCCGTTTAATTTTTTTAACACCTCTGCTTACTATATTATTCACAAGTTTAAAGATCAGATTTTCATAAATAAATAAATAAATAAAAAGGAAGTTTTACAAATGAAAAATAAAAAATAATTGTTCTTCAATTATGTTAGTTAGTGTCATGCAATCATGGCAGATTGTTATACATATCATATCCTAACTCTGTATTTGCAATGATCCTCAAGGCAAAGAATACTTCACAAAATAGATGGGAGGTATAAGGTGGTATGATGGCTAGGAAGAGAGGTATAAGAGTCGAAGTGATAAGAAGATGTTACGTTAATGAGTTTTAATTCCTCATTAACATAACATAATAACTATTAATATTTATCGATAAAAAAAAAACTTCACAACATATGTCACCACTCAATGCTCCAAATGTCCATAATCCATGTTATACATGGACAATATGCAGGCAACAAAATGGATAATAAAAGAGGGCTCATACGGGCAGAATGAGGATGGAAGACAAAGTGAATGTAACTCATGACATATGGCTCCCAAATTCACCAAGAGGCAAAATACCTACTTATAGTTAATGAGGTTTCAATTGATATGGTGGTAAACAAGCTGATATTAGAAGAAAATGTGGGATAGTAATCAATTGCTCTATAATCTTTTTTCAACAGATATGGTAGCAAACATCCAATCCTACCCATACGATGCCAATGAGAAGTAGATGTTCTTATTTTGAAATATACAAATCACATAAACTACATTGTCAAATATGGTTATCTTATGCTTCGGAATAAAACTAATCATAACCTTTTGGAAAAGTTTGAGTTTTTCTCTGCATTTGTCTATGATGAATCCAAACTCGGTATAATTTGGGTTGGAGTTGGTGATACTATCCACGACTACTTTACAAATTACAATCCAGCTCAATGACTACATTTTGCAAATTCAAGAATTGATATTTCAATGAAATTTTAAGTTATGTAATATGAATTCAAACAGGAACGGAATAGAATTAGCTTATGCAACGATAGACTGAATATAAAGTAATCTACATAGGTATATGGTATAGGCTGAAACAAAAAAGTTAGAATGGTAGGAAAATGCGCAACTGAACATGTGCTCAAAAACTAAATACTCAAGGAGACACAACAAAAAATTGGTCAAGGATATAAATCATGATTTGGTGATAATCAAGTTTCATGAATTGAGTGCAGCGAAGAAAGAATAAATTATTCTTGAGTTAGATATCATAAGTCTGTTACCATATTAAAACTACATAACTTGAAGTATTAAAGAAGGAAATTGGAAAAACTGAAAACTATTGAAATCATGATCACTTGTTAAAGGAACAAGATTATCAATCAATAATATCATGTTAGTATATCATCATATGTTTTAGGCAAAAGAAATTATACCTATTTATAATCAGGAAGAGAATATTAATATGACACCATTTTTAATATTTTTATTTTCAATACATTTTTTTATTAATATATTTTTATGTTGGTTTCATACTAATTGATTGGTTAGAGAAATACTAATTTTTATTAATAAATTTTACTCAATTAGAAAAAATGTATGAGAAAAAAGTTTTAAAGAATATATTATTAATATTTCTCTAACCAATCAATATTATCATATAAACTGAATAAATAATTGATTAAGGAGAAATAATATAAAATACTTTATGTAATTTAATTAACTCTTCTTCTTTTTTTGTAATTTTGTAACTTTTTGGTAATGAATTAACTCTAAGATTTAAAATTTACAGAATCAAAGTGCAAGCAGCTAGACTTCACATCTATCAATTTCACATAGATGTTGTATCGAAAAAAAAGAAGGATATATAGATGTTCGAGGATGCGCGTGCATTGATTGGTGGAGGAGTCGATCTTCATGCAATTAACGATTTCATGTTCCCGTTGACTTAATAATGCAAAGTTTGTTTCATATCATATCACTTTAGTGAGGTCAATTTATTAAATCAAAATTATCACCATATGATATGAATAAACGCCACACTTCACTGTGATGAGTGATGACATTATGACGATGTCCTTGCATTTGTCTTTTGCTTTTGGATGTTTTTGTGAAATTAATGACCAACAACAAACGAAATAGTAGAACTTTTTTTCTTAGAATCGAAGCAATTGGAGTGTTGAACAGTCAGCAATATGCAGTGTTCACAACTCGTTTAGGAACCTCGATTAGCTCCTCTACTGACTCCCAACAGTCCTTAGTCCTTGGTTTTGAGAAGGGTATTTTTTTACCAACAATTATTTAATTTGTTAATTTTATCAAAAATGTCACTAGGAAATATTTAAACTCGTCAATTTGATCGTCAAAATATTACTTTCTTTTTTAAGTAGTTTGTAAAATAATAAAATTATATAAGTATTTTTTCAAATATTAAGGGTATTTCGATAATAAAATCTCATTCTAAAAAAATGTGGCATTGAAGAACCTATTGGCCTAAGTTTGGACATCTCATTTGTGTGGGATCTTCCTTTTATGCAATTTTTTTAATGAGTTCAGGATAATTTCCTACCAAAAATTAAAGACTGATATTTGAAAAACTAAAAAATTAGAAGAGCTGAATGACTGACTTTTCCCTATAAAGAAATACGGAATCTAAGATCAAATTTCCTATCACTTATTAATCATACTACGCCATATATTAGATTTCTTTCATGCAATTGAATTGATAGCAGAAAGTGATTGCTTACAAGTGGTGAAGCAGTTTAGGAGTGGCTTTCGAGGCCCATCAGCTCTTAACCTGATTATTATTAGCTAACTCTAGCTCTCTTTAGTCAAGATTTATTGGTTTTAGCTTTCAATAAATAGTGACAAGTAAATTATGTACCTCATTAGCTCGCGAAATTTGCATCTCTAATACTCGTTAGATCTGGCTAGAGGAAGCTCCCATTTGCATTGACTTTTTGACTCTCGTCTTGATCTTGAGTAATTGAAATATATATTTTTTTTCATCAAGAAAAATCTTAATTTCTAATATATTATTACTTTATAAGAAATATCTGGTTATATGTCAAACCCTAATTTTGTCCAGGTCACCCTAAAAAAACAGAACAATAATAAAAAAAATGAAAATAATAATAGTAATAAAAACAAAAAAATAAAAAAGGAAAGAAAAACAATAATAAAACGAAAAAGAAAAGATAAAAGGGAAAGAAAGATAATAAAACGAAAAAAAATGGGAAAGATGATAATAAAACAAAAAGAAAATTGAAGAGACACATATTCTAAGGAAACAAAAGGAATCAACAACGTTGCGTTATTTGATAGATGCAGTCAAAGAAAGATGAAGGGTCTCCCGTTATCCTCTCATTCCTTCCTTTTCCTTTATTCCTTACTCTCTTCTTCTCTTCTCTCCCTTCCCTCTCTTCTCATTTTTCTTCTTCTCTTTTGTTGTTGTTTTTGTCTAAAATAAAAATAAAACAAAAACTATTTACACCTCACTTTTACATATACAACCTCTTATCTTTTTGGTCTGACCCGTTTTCTTGTTAAGTTTGAAATAATAAATGACGCTAGTCACGCCGGCTCCTTACATGTACACCCTTTCACTTTGGATCTAGCACATTTTCGAGAGGTTCTAAATAAAATAAGCACTGCTAGTTATACCCACTTTCTTCATGTATGCACCCTACCACCTAGGGTGATGACCAGACCTGCCATGTTAGCACTCCATTAGTGTTGACTAAGTAAAGGTCAACCCTTTAACTTTGACCTCCAAAAATAAATAAAAATAATAAAAAGTTAATTAGTAGATAGTTTATTTTTTATTTAGTTTTTCTGATTGTCTCTATTATTTGTATTATTCTTCAATTTGATTGTCTTTTATCATTGTCTAATTAGTTAGTTTAATTAATAACGTGTTGTAAATATTTTGCTACTTATTCATTTTATTTCCCCCACATTTCAACCCCACACTCTTAATTATTAAGTGTATTCTCCACTTCTATTCTATCCTTCTATTCTCATTTGATTTATTTGGTCATGTAATGCTATGTCAATTATTGATTTATTTTTCGCAATTCTGCATCAGTAATTTTTAGTACGCACTTACGTTCCGTACACTCCATGCTGGGTCTCTAACTCACTTGGTGGTATTTCAATAACGTATGGATAAATTTTGTGAATGTCATGTTGGGTCTTTGACTTACTTGACTTCACGGAATTTACCGCAAACCAAAATTCTTTCTAAAAAAAAACTAAAAATACTCAAATAAATAATTACTCAATTATCATTTTTCTCCACAAAAATTACACATTAGTCGAGATCACTTCAAGGTCCAATGCCTTAAGCGATTCTATCCGTTTTTTCTTAAAATTCTAAGTCATTTCAAGATCCAACGCCTTAACGACTCTTTTTCTCTCAAATCGTAGACCATTATTTATCTTTCTTGGGTTTTTTTTTATGTTTTTCTTAAATAAATGTTGGTGGCGACTTCCTAGTTTTTCCTTTTTTTTTGGAAAACGCTTTCTCTATCTCTTTTTTTTTTATCATTGTCCTGGGTGGCCCACGTTGCGACACTATATTATTTATACCATAATGCATCATAATATTTTTTCCTTTATACTCCGCATATATGTTATTTTATAGCATATATGTTCGAGTCAGGTAAAAATACTATACAATTAAATACCTAGACTCAAATTCAAAATTATTGGTTCAATAAAATAACTCACGTCAATTTATTCAACACTTATGGTATTCTTTGTCTTTTCATTTTGATTTTTTTATTTATAAAAAGAATGCATAAATATTAAGACAAAGTCTAGGGTGCACCGTTAATCGATTGGCAAATGCACCAAATCGAACAAGTGGTAAAACGGTAAGACCAAATATTGTGTTCATTGAGACTTCGTTTTTGCAAAGAAATTTGTGTAAAACCAAATTTTAAGCAATTGAATAAGATAAGTTGGTTGTGATTAAATGTAAAGGTGCACAAATTTAAAGACTATGGATTAAAAGCAATGTAAAAACAGAGCAATTTTCAATTTTCACATGAACAAAAGATCGAACACTTGGAATTCGAAAGTTGTGAACAATGATCAAATGACATAGGTGAGGATAATTGTGATACTAAATCAACATCTCAACAATAATAAATATTTTCCCTATTTAATGAAGTTCATATGTCATCTCAACTCACTATAATCTTCTAACATTGATCCCTTAATTGCTAGAAGCTAAACCATTTAATCTCACTCATAATTTGTTAGCAAGTGCAATTAAATGATTTGATATGAGCAAGAGTCATTAAGAGACTAATAAATATCCCTAGAAAAGACACCCATTAGTTACCATTCTCAAAACTCAGTTTTCAAGCATTTTTCAATGACAAAGAAAACTAAAAGATAAGCATATAATTGGTCAGTCCACAAACTAGCATTAAAATAGAGAAATGGAAATAACATAGCACATTCATTAAATAGATAGTTAAGATAATTACATGAGAGTTGTTAGTACACCAATCTCCAACTATAGGAAGAAAACTAGTCTCTCATTGACATGAGAGGCATGGAAGAGAGATGAAGAAAAATGAAGGAGAACTCAATAACAAAGTGTTTTTCGCTCTACAACAAACCTTAGGTTGGTCTTTGCTGATCCCAAGAGAATGTGGCTTTTATAATGGGTCCAATGCCCTTTTCTTGTCTTTTCAGAAAATGCATTACTCGCTGCTTGGATAAGTTCTTCAAGAAATCTAAAAAACACTTCCTTGACAGATCTTCCTTGTTGGGTGAATTCTTCAACATTTCCAATTTGAATTGAAATTTCTTAAGATTTGCGGGCCTTGCTCGCTAGGCGAGTTCTTCAAATGACCTGCCCCTCTTTCTCCACTTTCGAGTTGCCATGTGTTTTTCTCTGCATGAGCTCTCTAGATGTACGAGCATAGCTTGTTGAACAAGTCTTCTTTGATTGACAACTTTTCTTCCTCTCTTGATGTTTCAAAAACTCTAATAAAAACATAAGAAAACAAGATAAATACTTAAAGTTTTATTTACAAGCCCAAAGTTCTATAAAAATATTAAATTCTAACTATTTGAGACTAAACTAAGAAAAAAATAAGGAAAAACAAATAATTATTGTGCGAAATGAAGCTCAAAATCATGTACAAATGAAGTGATGAACATGTGGCAAAGGAGGTTGTCGGTAAGAAGAAGAGTGCGACGAAAGGTGGTGTTCATGGTTGTAGGGTTGTTGGGTCAGAACCGATAATGGGTGAGTGGAGATCGAAGGAGGAAGGGTGGTGAGACAGAAGGGTGAGCAGGGGTAAAGTGGAAAAGAGAAAGAAAAAAAATCAATCTCATGGATGGTGCACAACAATTTTCGGGTGTACATCTTAGACTTGGTCAAATATTAATACTACATTAAATAAGTACTAGTAATTATTTTTGGAGTAGCATTTAATTTTGTGTGAGGATTTATGGTAGGAGTTAGTGAGTTAGTCTTCTCTCTTAAGTATTATTGAAGATTTCCAATAGAAGATAAAAAAACACTAGTTGAGTCCAAATTCTTGGACATATATTTTGGATAGGAAAGAAAAAAACACAAGTTGAATCTGAGTCTTCATTTCTCTCTCCTGCCGAAAATGTCCACTAACTGCTAACGGGAGGATCTCTCATCTTACGGTGGTGGTAGTCGTAGGGGCCTGGCATGGGTTGTATCTTCTTGTGCACTTTATTTAATACATTTCCAAGTCAGTGCTCCACGTGCTTCTGGGGATTCTCCCCACTTCACTTCCACTTTTACATACGCCTACATATCTCTCTCCTCACTCCTCCATTTTTCAATGCCATTTTCTTCTCTCCTTCTCGCTGAGTCCCATTCCATCCCCTCGGAATCATCCAATATTTCAAAGGAAAACAAAGCCATTAGCAGAATCAAGGGTAGCTAGCGTAGATGGAAGCAGGAGTAGGAGGAGGAAGGGTAGGTGGTGCATGCGACAACGAAATTAGCGACGGAATGCAATGCATGAACCACCCTCACAGAAACAACAACCCTGGTGGGATCTGCGCCTTCTGTCTCCAAGATAAACTCCGCAACCTTCTCTCTTCTTCTTTCCCTACTTCAACTCCTCTTTCTTCCTCTTCTTCTCCTTCCCCTCCTCCCTCTTCCTCTTCCTCTGTTAAAACCAACCACGACCACAACACGCGCTCTCGCCTCCCCTTCCTCGTACCCAAGATAAACAACAACAACAAAAAACCCTCCTCCTACCCCAACACTTCTTCATCAGCTAATATCATTTTCAAACGCAGCAAGTCCACTGCCACACCCAAAAGGAACCAGTTTCTCGAGGAGGAGAAGGACTTCAGTCCCAGAAAAAGAAACGGTTTTTGGTCTTTCCTCTATCCTTCTTCTTCAAAGGAAGCTAAGAGCTTTGGTCCAAATGGTAAGTACAGAGGCAAGTGCTTGGGAAAAAAGATTGATCACGTGATTATTATGGAAGATGACAAGTGTTTGAGCTCTTCTTCTTCTTCTAAGGTTTCGAGATCTAGATCTGTTGGGTGTGGTAGCAGAAGCTTCTCCGGTGATTTCTTCGAGAGGATCTCTTCTGGCCTCGGCGACTGCACTCTCCGGAGAGTGGAGTCTCAGCGTGAAGGAGGAAAACCTAAGCTACCTGCTTCTGCTAATACTATGAACCATTGCATGAAGGAAAGAGTGAGATGCGGAGGAATATTCAGTGGCTTCGTTATGACTTCGTCTTCATCAACAACGTCTTCTTCGTCTTGGGTTTCTTCTTCTGTTGATGATGGCAGAGGAAGGAGTTGGGGTTGGGCGTTTGCTAGTCCTATGAGAGCTTTCACCACCAAAGGGTCTCCTTCTTCTTCGAAGAGAGATGCTTCTGATAAGAACAACGCCACGCCTAACTTATCAGCCATTCCTACCTTGCTCACTGTTAGAGGCTGAAAGAAAATAAAAAATGATAAACGATTCGGATGCTTTATTTATTTGGTTTATATGCACATTAGCATGCTCTGTTTATCTTCGTTAATAATAATAATGTAATACTTTCAGTTTCCTCTCCTCATTTTTTTTTTTTTATGATAGTGGTTTATTGTGTATAAATTATTATTATTATGGTTATAGATGGGTGCGTTATGATCATCGGCTATCGACACCCTTAGTTATGGTACTGCATGTAGTGGATGGAGAAGAAGATTGAAAAAGGAATCTCCATATAATGTGGTTTATTTTAATTTGCTACGGATTTTGGCTGTATCTTTGTGGCTTATATCCGTAATATGGCAAAGATATTTAGTTTTAGTATTCTTTTTTTTTTTTTTGTTTAAACACATTTTTTTTCCTGAAATTTTAGTGTTTGTTTAAAATCTTCTCTAAAACGTTAAAAGACGAAAAATAAAATAAATGTATTTTACATAAATTAAAATGAGTTTTTTTAGGAATAAATAAAAATATATCCTGAATTGTAGGAAGAAAAAATTATTTAAGCTCTTTTTCCTGTAAAATTACTGTTCACACGCGAACCCATGTTTGAGTGGTGCAGACTGCGGGCACAACGGGAAAAATTATTATTTTCAGTGTATGTTTTGGACGAGGGTTTATAAAGTTGATTTTGGTATGATGGGATTTATATTTAAATATTTTATTATAAAATTTAATTAGAAATTAAATTTAGTATAAAATTTTAGATTTAACATAAGTTATTTAAAGTTTTTTAAATTCAAAATTAATTTTAAATTTTTGAACCTCATTAATTATAATAAAATTGTCTCAAATCAATATTAATTTTAGAATTTATTCTACTAACTTGAAACTAAAACAAACACTAAACATGGAGAATTGGTAACATGGAATCATTCATGGCTATAATTTTCTTTCAGCAGTGATGTTTATACTTAGTTTAATCTCCAATATTTTTCGTTTCTTTATTTATTGTTGCTCAGTGTTTCTTGTTTGTGGACAGCAATAGTCTTTTGAATAATTTTTATTCATAAATGAAATTTGTTGGATATTACAAATTTGGTCTTACTCTATTGAATAAATCAATATAATTTCATAAATTTTAGTTAATAATAAAAGTTTAGTGAGAAAGAATGTGTTATTACTATAAATGTTCTTTTTGTGCTCATTAGTTATGTCTGATTCAAATGAAATATATAAGTGATTTGGAGAAAAATAGGTCAAAGAATCAGAAAAGTAGTCAAAATCAATAATAATAAGCCAGTGTAGAAGAAAATATCAATGTAAATGCTTACAATGTAACTTTAAAATAAGAAAATATTTATCATTTTTTAATTCTAAATGTAACTTGTCATTATTAATAGATATTATCGAGTATTTTTTAAATTTATACTTAATTATTATATTTACTTTGAATTTTTGTGAATACTTTAAAGTTTAAAAATCTATAAATTATATTTCATTTAAATTTTTTGTGTTATACAGTTATAATATCAGGACCACCACGGGAGGAAGTCTCACTACTTTTACTATGTCAGCATGTAGTTAGTTTTACTTGATATTTTTTGGTTGTATAATTGTATTCTTGATAGCTTCCATCTTGTAATTCAGTTAACACTATGATGCTATGGCAAAGATATGTAATTTCTGATAATTTCTGTACAATCACATTTCACATGCATTCACATGTTTGGGTGGTATATGCCCAACGGGGAAGATATATAGAATTACTCATGGCCATGTTATGGGTGTTTTGTGTTAACATAATTATAAGGAATGTCAAAAGCAGTTGCTTTTTTTTTTTTTTCCCCTTGGATGTGACTTGTGACTGTTATTCTCTTCATATTTTAGTTCATAATTATGTTTTCTTTATATATTATGAAACTTTCCTCAATAGTCAAATACATGAACATGGTTGGAGATGGAGTTTTAGTGGTCCCAAGATTGCATTCACCAGCAAGATCTTGCATTCACTGTTTGTAACATTTATTATAGGCTTTCGTGGGCAGCTAGTGGCAGTTCTACAATTTGTTTATTCTTTATGAACATTTACTCTCGAGTTATATCCATCACCACAGCTGTATGGAAATGCTAATAGTTTACGGTGATCTGAATGCAAAGAACGAAGCAGAATTTGTGAATTATGTGAAAGGGATCTGATTCATCTGAACGTAAACTTGATTGGTTTTATCAAAAGTTTCTTTAATTAATTTTTTTATGCATGGTTTATTTATTTTAAAATTGAATAGAATTTATTTCCATAGTTTATGAAATATAACTGAAATATGTAATTAAATTAATTTTATTCATAAATTTATATTAAAACCTGATTTTTCGTTAAAAATGATGAAGAAAAGTTTTTTCAACTTGAAAACAAAGCTCGGTTGTTCTTATAATTTTGTCTTGCAAATTATTTATTTTTTAATATTTTGAAAGGATACTAAAAACATGTTGTTTATGTTTTTTATTTTTTAATCAACACAATTAAATTATAATATTAAAAACGTCTTTTAATCATGTATGGAAAACATCACAAAATAATTATGACTGTTGTTGAAACTTGAAAGATATTGATGTATCTTTTTACTTTTTATGAATAACATTTCAAAAAGATATGTTGATTACTTTTATAACATATTTTAAATTAATTTTTTTCAAACATGTTTTTGTTTGTATTAAATTATTTTAAAAGTGTAAATCATTAACATTTTTTTTAAAAGTAAACATTTAGAAGAAAAAAGGAGAAAATATATTAATTTTAATATATTATAAATTCTGTTAAATTGATGAGGAAAACAGTGATGTTGATTGATAATATATAATAATATCTGGGAAGATAAGATGTGAGGAATTATGATGGAGACAATTGTCTTGATGAAAAAGTACATAAATGGAAAAGACAGAGAAAAGCTGCTTCAATGACATATGTTGTTGGTTTATAAAGAGATGGACCAATCACACCCAAATAGCTTCTGCAAAGCAAGGCCCCTAGCATTTTCTGCGCTCACCACTCTTGTTATAATTTCAGAGGCTTATCGTATTCATGATATGTCTCAAAACTGAAGGACTGTTTATAAAAAGTATTTATATATCACTTATTAATAAAAAATTTACATCGATAATAAGATTGAAATTTATGTAATTGTGAAATATAAATCTGATTTTTATCGACTTGATTAATTTTATTTACATTCTTGTTGTAATATGTGGTAATGATAATAATATATGCTTATTTATACATCACAATTTTTTTTATTATATTATATTACTTATTACATCTATACTTCTTTTTTTATTTTTGTTTTTTTATTCAATTATCAAAGAACATGAAGTGTGCATGCATTTTTATCCTATAACCTTTTTTTAAACATTTTGCACCGACTAAATCTATGATCTATATAGTGCTAAAAACCGTGACCCTTCTATCTAAGCCATTTTTTTATGTTCATATTGCTAAATTTATCCAACTCTCCATTTTATTTTGGACGGTGTTCTGCTGAAATGAAGTATTGAACACTGAGTGGAGTTATATTTTTTTTTTTTTTATCAGCAAGTGGAATTATATGTGACACGTCCATTCCCGGTTGATTAATGTTGAATATTAGTATATCATAAGACGTACAGCAGCAGCTTTGGTCTTTGGGGTTAGGCTTGGAACCATAATGTGTTTGAGACATACTTATTTTATAGTAATATGAGAAGGTTTAATGCTGGTTTTGATGCTTGATGTTGCTTTGCTTAGCCTCTAAAATCATGTATTTAGAATGACTATAGTAATGTTTGCGGGCCACAGGGCCCAGTACTTTTTCCTTCTTGCTACTGTCGTTAGGAAATTGGGCTCAGCAATAGAAGATGACTTTTCAAATTCTATAGTTCGTACATGGTAGGTCCAAATGTTTTTAGTTTTTATTTCTTTTTATCAGAAAATTTTTAGGTGAATTTGGTCATGTAGTCTGTAGACTCACTAGGGTCAAGTCTCTTATGACTCAATCAACTTTTATAGAAGTACTTATAAATTGTTCATCAACAAAATTTTTATAATAACAACAAAATTTGATCTTACATTCTTATGAAATATAAATTTGATCCTTATTTACTAAATTAATCTTTGTTGACTTTGTTTATTTTTATTAGAACATATATATGAAGCAAGAAAAAAATTTCGGCCATGTGGATGATAATGCACGGTTGGAATTAGATTTGAAATTCCAACTTGAATAAATACTTAAATGGATGAAATTAGTTGCATGTCAGACTAATTATAATTAATAATTTTTTATTAACATTAATCAATTGAGGGCGAGTCTTGGTATAATGATAAAGTTGTATTTTGATAACTTGTTGGTCATGGGTTTGAGTCTGAAAATAGTCTCTTTGTATATTTGCATAGTCAAGAGCCCTAAGAGCCCTTACCTGCTGCCTTAGAGCAATGGGATATTTAGTTTTTTTTTTTTTAGTTAATCAATTATTAGAAATCATTCTTTAATTATAAATATATAGATCATGATCGATAGTTATTATTATTGTATCAAACTATTGATGAATGCTGTGTTGCATTGAGTTACATATGAACTGGGTCAGTCAGTTATAGTAGCTCACTGAGATTTTCCTGTGTTCATACAATGAGTTATTAAATTACAGCCTATTAAGTAGTTTATACACACGTACAACTGTACAAGTATTCATCAGTCAGTGTGTCATTTTCTCACAAAATCTCTTTTTACTAAACAACAATTATAGATCCTAGCATGAATACAAGCATGCGTTCTTGATCCATCTCTAGTTCGTAATGATGACTTATATGCTGTAATTTGTATCTATGTATCTATGTATAATTTGGAATTCTAAAATTGGTTTAAATACATTAATTGGTACCAGAGGCATGTAGATACATAATATATTTAATTATCACACTTTGTTGTTTTTTCATTTAGTTTAGTAGCATGCATGTTGAGAGGTCTCTATCCTCATATGGTGAGTTAATTAATATGTGGAGAACAAGTTTCTCTTTCTCTCTTAAAATCTCTCTCTTCACTAAACAAGAATCATCAATCTTGCCATGAATCTAGATGCAAGTTCTCGATTTATCTTTACATAATAATAATTTGTAGATTTGGATATTCTAAGATTATTTTAAATCATCATTGCAAGTACCAAATCCCTGCTGTTGAATCTATTGATGAATAAGAGGCTCCCAAATCTTAATTTTGAGTTCGAAATTTAGGTAAAAGACCTATGAATTCTATAAAAGCGAAAATTGTCCGAAAGAGATTTAAGAACAGGTGATGTAAAAATTGGCCAATATTTGTTATACAACTTAAAACGTGATGCCAAAAACAAACAACTCTAAACTCTAATTATAAAAAAACTCTAGCAAGTTGTAAATGAATTATTTCTTCAACTTTTTATTCATATCAATCAAACTTAGGTATTAAAATTTACGACAATTTACACACGACTCAACTTAATAAGGTATACCCTCTTCAACTGAACCAAAATCACCTGATTTATCTAAATTTTTTCCCCTTTGCCCCAATAATAAAGCAAAATATGATTAATTGAACAGTAAGGATTCATCAAATACTGCAATTTATACACCTCAGCACTCGACACACACGGCTCATTGACTTATTATGAATCGGGAGGAATAAATCATCACATTAATCTTGAACAAATTACTTTAACTATTTTCATATTAAAAAAACCAAATAAATAATGATTGTTAAATTTAGAATTTAAATTGAACCAAACTGACTGGTGGAATCATCAATTTTAAAGACTAAATTAACTAATAATTATTATAGTTTTGGACTAAATTGATTTTCTTATGTTCCATACTTACGATTTCAAGGATTGTTTATTGCAATTAGAAGTTGAAATTTATGGTACTAAATTCATTTTTTATCCTTAACAATTAAAGATAAGTATCAAGAATATAAAATAACTTTTACATTTTACTTAACCCATTAAACTAGATCTCTTTAGTTATGATACTAATAAACTAATGTAAGTCCAAAGGATCTCATGATCCCAAATTTATATATTGCACTAGATATTAATTTGTAGATGATAAATAGATTCTCCGTACACCAAAATCTAACGCAAAAAACAAGAAACCGAAAAGAATCCCACAACTCATTAACTTTGTAATTGTAAAAGGAAAAGAAGGTAACCACCAAACAAAAACCAAATCTATTTTGTTTCTTTGTTCGCTGCTCATGTATGACAAGGACAGTGGATAGATATGAAAAGATAGATAGATAGATAATTCAGAAAAATAAAATAAAGATAGATAAATAGATAAAACCACACAAGAAAAGCAAAATAAACATGATTTGATGGAATAAGGCGTGGATGTTGGTGCCCCTTGCCACTCTAGGAGGATGATGATCTGACTTTGTGTTTCAACAGCATCCTTCGAAGCTCCACCGGGTCAATCTCATTGGTGTGATTGATGGGCCTGTAGTAACCCGTCACTGGGTCCGGGGCCCAAGCTGATGAGGCCCCCGATGGGCCCGAATTGTTTTTTGTCACACCCTTCTCGATTGCACTCCTGCTACCAATGCTATCCAATCCCCCTCTCACCGAAGGAGAAGCATCAGACGCCACTGCGTACCCTCGCCTGAAGTATCATAGCACATGAATATAACCAAAAACAAATCATAATTATAAACACAAACCATATGCCACACAAATGGCACACCCAAATTAATTACAATAAATAATAATAACAATTGTGGTGGTAGGGTGATGAAAATTAATTCTCTATTTCAATTTAAAATATATAATTTTGTTTACAGATTTAAAATATATAAATTAACAAACGTGCAAATTGCTAGCTTTATTTTATACACATGTATATCATTAGAAAAAAAACACATAAGATTAACTGTATAAGATCTTATTTCATTTACATGTAAAAAAATGATATATTTAATGAAAGAATTCATCTTGGATTTGTTCTGTATACAAAATTTACACCATGTTTGCATGTGGGAACTATCTAAATCCAGTGGATTAGAGACACCCGATATCCCTAAGACCCATGACAAAAAAAAAAATCATTGCGGATATGTGATGCTAACTGAACATAACATGTTAGTGAAATTGTGGCATGCAAGAAAGAGAATAAGGGCGTTTTGCACGAGGATGAAATAATAAACGAACCGGTGAAGGGCAAAGGCAAGGGCGCGTTTGGCTGGTGAGAAAGATTGTGCCATCTGAATGAGGAGGTGGAATTTGAATGGTTGGTTTGCTGCTGCTGCTGCGAAAGCAATGGCTGCTGAACGCTTCGGCAGCAGCTACTACCACCTCTCAACTTTCTGTGTGTATTTGTGAGGAGGCGCACCACACGTTAGGGTTTGAGGCGCACCTCTTTATATAAGAGTTTTCGTGTTCAATATTTTATTATAACAGATATGTTATATATATAAAAAAAAAAGTTATAACAGAAACAGATACAAAATCTGATGGCCAAAAATTAAAATATGGTCAATATTGTACAATTACAAGTTATAACAGATACAACATTTTAAAGATAAATAACCTATTTAATCTTTGAATTATGTATTTGTTTATAATTTAATCTTTATGTTTTTAAATTACCAATTTAGTCCAACCCAAATTATTAACTATTTTAGGTTATGATGGATAAAACTAGCTGAAAAGTAAACAAGAAGCCAAAAAACTAGTTAATAGTTAAAAGGTAAAAAATTATCTTATTAAATTATACTTATTTTTGATAAAATTGTGTGTTAAATTAGTTAGAAAATGTAAAATTACATAAAAGATAAAAATAATATAATTTTATCTTAAATAGAAAATATTTAAAAGAAAATCTAATAAATATTTAAGAAAAAAAAAGAAATAAACATAAAAATCTAGAAGTGAGTGTTTTAAAAGAGTAAATTATACTTGTATTCCTATGTTTTTTTAAATTGCATTCGATACTTTCCATTTTGCACCCAACAAAAATGTCCTTAATTGCTTAGTTCACATTACACCCATTAGACACATGATAACATGACTTTTACTGAAAATTTATGTTTAAAATACTCTCAACTTCTTTCTCAAAATCACATCTCTTTTTCAATAACGCATTTTTCACTTACCACCACCACCTAATTTTCTTCTTCCTCCTTTTCCCACTGTCCACATAACAACCACCACACATCTCCACTTATTCATATATGATAAATGCCTATGATTTATTTGACATTCTTATTTTTTTTATCAAATTATATAATTTATTATACTTATATTTATTTTTGTTTTTTCTCTTATACTCTTTGAGAGTGTCAAATAGCACAAGAGTCTCCAAGCATCTTTATCCAATTTATTTTATTTTGTATGAGAAAGAAACAAAACAGGAAAAGAAGAGGGAAAAATATCTAATATGATTGATATGATCTACAGTGATAGAGAGAAATAATAAAATTATAAACTATTGTAAAAATTGGTGCAAAACAATATAATTCAATCCCGAAATGGATAAAAATAATTTGTGTGCCGTTGAACCAAATGGCCAAGATATTTCCGAATACTTGTATAACATTACACTTATTTTGCTGATTATTTTTTAAGCCTTCGTATAATAGAATTAAAACATTAATAAATTTTACATTAGATATCATTTTTTAAATTGTTTTCTTAAAATATATTTAAATTTCTGCACTAGTCCGGGTAACAATTATCAGTAAAACAGGAAGGAGCTCACATTAGGTAGATTGTTTTACTCCTACATTGCAGCAAATCATATTGATATATGTATTTTTTTTATCATTAAATCATATTGATATGGACTAATGTTTGCAGTTTGCACTGGTCATTTCGTAATGGTTGATCGATAGCAACAAGTGGATTTCTATTTGGTTTGCATATCAATCTTCAATGCGCAATCATGACAAGGATTAAAAGTAATTGAGCCACCTTACTGATTTGAGCATACATAATAGGATTCATTTGGTGCATGAATTTAAATTATAATAAAATTTTGTAATTTATAATTTTAATTCTGAATTAAAAACTACTTCTAGTGTTCAGGTTCTACAAATTAATAATTAAGTGTATATCAACCGATATGATATCATTTTAGTTTAACTTGATTCTAGTTTAAATTCTAATAAGTATAATTAAGAAATATTTGTCAACCAGAAAATTTTACTTTCTATTATGATTTTATTTGTCTCGAGTAAAATTGTATTAAAAAGTATATTTGTGATCTCTACCAAAAAGGTTCTACAAATTATTAAAGCATAAAATTATATTTTCAAGTGGTAGCAACACCCTAGTAATGATTGTGGAGACCGAAGATGAGAGGACATGAGAAATAATATCAAATCCATTTCGACTTTGACGAGAAATACTTGTTTAATCAGGTATGGATATATTATGTGTATTATCCAAATTTTTTAAATGAGGATAAGACAAGATGAATATCAAACTATACTTATACCTATATACATATCTGTACAGCCACCATTATGTTTTTTAATAATTTTTCGTCATAACATATATATACATAATATATATTAAATATTTTATTGATGTAATTTTAAAATGTGTGTATGTGAAAAAATCAAATTATACTAATATAACTTTAATAATTATTACATATTTTTATAATTTAATATAAAATGTGATATTTATTGATTTAACCGTTAAATTATATATATATATATATATATATATATTATGAAGATCTTCTTTGTCAAAATTTTCAAAATTGAACAACAACAAAAAGTAATCGAATGATCTATGTTTTAGTATATTTAGAATATATTATGTCGATTTTAATCTATATGAATGACATAGTAAATGATTTTGAATTAATATGAAATTTTATATATGTGATCTATGTGAAAGGAACTTCCAATCCAATGGTGAGTTTTAAGAAAACATTACCAAGTTGAAAGTTATAGAATAATGTAATAGTTGTCAAAGTTACACCGCTGTAATTTTATCTCTCTCTATCTATATATATGTATGAAATGTAGGAGTGTTCACAGGTATGGGTCACTCGCGAACCTAAATTGACCCAAATCGATCCGGACAGTTTGGGTTGGATAATTTATGTATTTAGGTCCAAACAGAACCGATCAAAACCGTTATGTACAGATTGGGTCACAGGTTCAGATCTATAGATTCGATCAAAACTAAACTGAACCGATCAAAATCGATGAAATATTTTAGAGTTGTGTGGTTTGACTTAAATACTGCTAATATTGTGACTCCAATTGCTGGAACTGCAAATGTTTATAATATTAATGGATCCTATTTTGTTCATTTGTTTCAACAAATCTGGTTGCACCAAAACTTATTGCAAGAATTAGTTTGTAGGAAATAGTAGTGATTCAGACTATTATAGTAAATATGGTTGAAAAATATTTTGTTTTAATTTGTATTAGTCTATTTTAGAATATTATGTTGATGGTATTTAATAAATCAATTTTACTACTTTCAGACATTTGATAATAATGTATTAGGATAAATAGTCATTTTCACCCTTGAATGTGTAGAGCACAGACAAATTCGTTTTCGAAAGATTAAAATTCAAATTTTAGTCCCCGAAAGTGAAAAAATGTGACAAATTCATTCATCTGTTACCGTTAATGAAAGAGCATATGTGACATAGAGAGACAAAAATGTCACAAAATGATTGCCAACATGGCTGCTGAATAAATTGGACCAAAATGTCAATAAGTTTCTATTGGACCAAAATGTCAGTAAGTTTCCATTGAACCAAAATATCAGTAAATTTCCATTTGACTAATTTGTCAGATCTCAAATTTCGTTTCATTTAAGGATAAATATAATTTTATCTTCATCTTTCTTATTTTTTTGTTCTAACCTGTAAAATATAATTTAATTCTTCCATTTGACTAACACTTGATTTTGTTTTAACATGTAATTAAAAAATTTTCTTTCAAAAAATGATCTTATCAGTTCAAAGGACAACAAGCAATTAAGCGCATTTCTGATATTGTCAAGTGTCAACTTCTCTCTCAAATAGGACTACGTCTAACACATAAGGATTTTCAAAACCCACTAAAAGAAAGGGACACAAAACCAAATCATCGTTGATAATAATAATTTCAACACAGAGAGAAAGAATAAAATAGAACAAATCACATCCTCGTTCGAAATCACACTTCAAAAATCTATGTCGACCCAACAACCTTAAATGTTGCTTCAACTTCTACAGGCATTTTGAATGGTATTGGTGAGTTTGGTAATATGGAAATGAGTAAAGGATGTGATTTTGGCAAAAACAAAATTTATGACAACTTTCACTGTGTGGAAAAAAACCCGAGAAAAGAATATGTAGAGAGAGAAAAAACCCATGAACATCCTATGATACTATTATATTGCAACAATGTTTCAATGATTTTGGTAGTTGAGAAGACAAGCAAATAATTGTAGCAAATATGCAATGTGTGTAAATGGATATACTAAAATTTGAATTTCCATCTCTAGGAACGAATTTGTGAGCGCTCTACACATACATGGACGAAAATGATTATTTACCCTAAATTGCATTTTACCCTTAAATGAAACAAAATTTGATATCTGACAAATTTATCCAACAGAAACATATTGACATATTGGTCAAACGAAAATTTACTAACATTTTGATTCAATCTATTCTATAGCCATGTTGATAATCATTTTTGTGACATTTTCATTCTTCTGTGTCACATAGGCTCTTTCATTAACGGTGATCGCGGCCGTACGCAACCAAATTAAATCAGTTTAACTGTAGTACTAGGAAGTGACTCCTAGGTCGTCTCTCAAGGACCAATTGTCTATGTTTAAGGGGTTAAATGTGCAGGGGGGTTTGTTGACAGAATGCAGGAATTTAAAACAGAACTCGAAAACTAAATTAAACAGAATTACGAAATTAACTGCAGTAATTAAAAACGAGTCAAACCCTAGAAACAGATTGCGCCTCTAATTTCCTCGGTTCACGAAAGATGATCTGTTCCACTTAATTCTAATCAGTCCAGGTTAATCAACTAAGCGAAGATTA
>PYAF01000449.1:458550-476182 GCA_007407185.1 Glycine tomentella
ACACTATATAAGAGAATACATTTTTTTTTGTACAACCACAAGTATTTTTCATAGGAGAAATTATTCAAAATAACTAGGATTATCATAGACAATAATTTTTTTTCTCAAATTACTTAATGTAATTACATACTCAATACTTCATACTATTGATTAAGTTAAAATAATCACACATCAATTGGTTTACGTGTTCAATGAGAATTCGGGATTTTATTAGAATAATAGTAATTATTAAAATAGTCTTATTTAATAATGAGAAGTCATATTTATAGTACATTGATATATAAGAGATTATTAATAACTTGATCCCTTGATTATGAAAGTTACACTAAAGTTATTATTTCACACATAATTTGCTAAAGGAAAATGGCTATCACTTCTACAAATTCATACACACGAAAACTATAGCACCAATTGTCTTTGATTTCCATCAGATAATTATTTTTAATTTTTAATTTCATATTCAACCAATAACGAGTAAACATGTGGCTTTGTATCGCGTTCATGTAAAAGATTTTAGCATTGATAATTGCAAGGTTAAAAGAATAAATTGACACAATTTCTTATTGTTGAGAAACTAAATTAATTTTAATGTTTTATAATTGAGAGAGTGAATTGATTAATGTTTTAAGGAATTGAAGGATGCCAATGTTTTAGAAGATTAATAGATATAGATCTAGGGTGGAGACAAAGGGAATGGATTCATATATATGCTTAAGACACTAGATGCTTCCTGAAAACAGAAGTTGATACTGATAATCCAAACATGCTCTAAATGTGCACACATCTCTCAATGCAATTTAAATATTAATGTTCCATGTTAAATAGGATTAGTCAATTAATCTCTTCTGCTGACCAAGTTACGAACATAGAATAGTACTACTAAGTAGAACACCACTTTCATTGTATCATAAGCATTTTTCAAAGGAAGAAGAAAAACAAGTGAACAAGAGAAGAAGTAACTAAACTAAACTAATAGGTTATGAATGAAATTCAAGGATGATAAGATTACGACATAGAGCTAACAAGTTTGGTTGCTTTGGTAAATCATGGACCAAAGTCCATCCTTCCTTTCCATTCCCTCCCAATTCCGTTTCACTATTCATTCCCAGCTACAGGTACCAGTGCCACACACACAATCACTGATTTTCTCAATTCACACTTTGAACTTGAAGGGCACACACAAAATTGAATCTTTTTCATTGCAAAACACTTCATTCCCTCGTTTTTGTTCTTTTTCCAGATCCCACTGTACTGCACCGAGTTCTCGAACGCTGTAGAGTTTCTATGGATTTCAGAACCGCCACCAAAACCCACGCAAGAGTTGTTGTACTAGGCTTTTCCACTTACCCTTGTATTGTGGCATCTCTCATATCAACCTATGCTCAATGCCATCAACCCAACATTGCCCTTCACGCTTTCTCCAGAGTTTTGGACTTATTCAGCATGAATTTGGTGATTGAGAGTTTAATGAAAGGTGGGTAGTGTGATGTTGCCAAGAAGGTGTTTGGCAAAATGTCTGTTAGAGATGTGGTCACGTGGGAACTCCATGGTTGGAGGTTACGCCAAAAACTCACGCTTCTTCGATGCGTTGATTATTTTTCGGAGGATGCTGAGTGCCAAGGTTAAGCCTGATGGGTTCACCTTTGCTTCGGTGGTTATGTGCGCACCTTGGGGCTCTTGGCAATGCCAAGTGGGTGCATGGTTTTATGGTAGAGAAAAAGGTTGAGCTGAATTATATTTTGAGTGCTGCATTGATTGACATGTATGCTAAGTGTGGTAGGATTGATGTTTCAAGAGGTTTTTGAGGAGGTTGCGCGTGATCATGTGTCGGTTTGGAATGCTATGATTAGTGGGTTGGCAATTCATGGGCTTGCAATGGATACGAATGTGGTGTTTTCGAGGATGGAGATGGAGCGTGTTTGCCAGATTCTATTACTTTTAATTTGGGATTTTAACTTCTTGTAGTCACTGTGGTTTCGTTGAAGAAGGTCACAAGTATTTTGGTATGATGCATAACCATTTCATGATTCAGCCACAGCTTGAGCATTATGGAACCATGGTTGATCTCTTGGGACGAGCAGGGCTCATGGAAGATGCCTATGTTGTGATTAAGGAGATGCCCATGGAGCCTGATGTTGTTATCTGGAGAGCACTTTTGAGTGCTTGTAGAATCCACAGAAAGAAAGAACTTGGTGAAGTTGCCATTGCAAACATATCCCGCTTAGAGAGTGGAGACTTTGTGTTGTTGTCAAATATGTATTGCTCTTTAAACAACTGGGATGGTGCTGAGAGAGTGAGGCAGATGATGAAAACAGGAGGGGTTCGGAAAAGCCGTGGTAAGAGTTGGGTTGAATTGGGGGACGCATTCACCAATTCAATGCAGTGTACCAGTCTTATGCTGAAATGAAATCAATTTACAGAGTGCTGGAAGGTTTGATCCAAAGAGCTAAGTTGGAGGGATTCACACCTTTGACGGATCTGGTTTTGATGGATGTTTCCGAAGAGGAAAAAGAGGAAAATTTAACGTTTCATGGTGAGAAGTTGACCTTGGCCTATGCGGTCCTGAAAACTATCCCTGGAACAAAAATCAGGATTTCCAAAAACCTGTGTATCTGTCAAGACTGTCATAATTTGATTAAAATTGTGTCAAAAATATTTAATAGAGAGATATCGTGAGGGATCGGATCCATTTTCATCAATTTGAAGGTGGTGTTTGCTCTTGCAGAGACTACTGGTAGACATGAGAGTTAGTTCTTGGTTGCATTGTTGAGTGGCCCTTAGCTTAAGCACATACTGATTGAAAAGAAACTGCTTGAGATGTGTGTGAAAACGGATGAAAACCAAGTCCTCATGCATCATAGTATGAGCCAGATCTCTCTACAAAGTACTAACACCAAAATCCTATCCACTTATGTCTTTTGATACCTGTTACCTTGGAACAGGGTAAAGTAAAAACCACTTTTGGGCATAATTTTTGGTTTACCTGATTTTGAATTACTATTCTATAAATATGATGGGCAAAGTAAAAAATTTAGTATGCAATGTGGTAGTTATAAATAGGCTAAAATATGTTTTTTGTCCTTATAAATATGAAAATGTTTGAAATTCATTTCTGTCAAAATTTTAGTATATTTTTCATTCTCACAAAATAAAATGTATTGTTTTTTGGCTCGGAGGTAAGTTCGGTAAATCCGAACCGATGATAATGACTTTTTACATCGGTTATACATATGATCAATATAAATGTGATGTATTTTTACATTTGTTATGTATATGATCGATGTAAAATATGAGTATTTTTCAATCGATGTAAAAAGCCATGCACGCAGGCTCGAATGTTCAAATCTTGCTTTGAGCAAAAAAATAACACATTTCAATTTTGTGAGGATGAAAATCGTACTAAAATTTTTGCACTAACGAATTTCGAACATTTTCATATTTATGAAGTTGAAAAACATATTTTAACCTTATAAATTTTGGTCTTTTCTGATAATTGACAATGTTCCTCCATATGATCAGCAAGAAGTGAACCAGAAAGACAAGCTATTGCTGTGAACACAAAAGGACACAAAGCGGCTACAGCCACACCAAAAAGGAGAAAGGGTCTTCCACCAGTTTTTACTCTTCCAGATGGACTAGGAATATAAAGAACTCCCAGTTGAATTAAGAAATAAAGAAAATCAGAAATTATTTACATAACACTGACTTTGAAGTCAGGAATAACTTAGTCAAATGCTTATGGCATGTAGTATAACTCTTAATCAAACTTGGAATTTTTTTTATAAAAAAATTGTTAGGTCACCATTCATCAATTTCTTCTGGATGCATAAAATTGTTATTTCGTCTTACACTGAAAATTGAGATTTCTTGTATTATCATGGTATCGGTGTTATCCTATTGTTCGTGCCGATCATTAGAAAGGCTTTGCTTGGTATATGTTTCTGTTATTAAACTTTTGGGCACTCCTTGAGATTGAAATGCACTGATTGGACTGGATGGTACCTCCTGTTCTGCCTTGGTTATGATTATGTGAAAGTTACATGAAAAACAAGTTTATTGACGCATCCATTTCGTCAAGTACCTTTAAATGCGAATAAGGTATGCAGTTTTGGCATGTTTTATCAAGTTACATGAATTAATTACAGAAGAGGAAGCCTTTCTCAGTCTACTTATTTGTCTGATTGAGTGATAAGATAAATGACTCCTACTGAGGCTTAGGGCAGTATGTTTGTTTGTGAAGGTGAAGAGGATAGAAAACTGAGTAAGTACCTATTTAGCTTAATTTATTTTGGAGAAATAATTTATTTTTGTTAGCCTCATAAGAGCTTTGCAAAACAAACGATCATTTCTCAAGATTCAAGCCGAATCAACCATGTGTTAAGGTGAAAAAATTGTGGCATTCACTTTGCTTGGTAAAAGGTGGACTAGCTTCCTATTCCAAACTAAATCCCAAAACGTGAAATAAGCTACCCAGCCTTAATAACAACCAATATTACTCGTAACAGCCCAGAGATTATTAGTTTTTTTTTTCTACGATTAATTATACTCAAAAGATTTTGTTAGATTTTTTTCTAGTATCATTAATTAAAATGCTGTAACTTTACAATCTGCAAGCCTATCCCTCTATCTAGGTAATGGTTGTAACAAGGAGTTAGAAGTGTGCATGAAAGTAACATGAGAATGAATGAGATTTCGAGACGCCATGTACTTGCAGGTAACATGAAATTCATTCCTCTAACATGTTGAATGGGTGGCATTACCAGCCAATTCATTGTTACTACTTCTCACTTCCTATCCATTCGGTCCTCTTGATTTTGACTCCAATGACTATTAACTTTTGGACTGTACCAATACGAATAACATCATAAATAGTTGGAGGATGCTCTACTAGACTAAGTTTTAGAATCCTCTATTCAAGGTTGTGTGTGGCAAAGGAGGTGCTTAAAAAAATACTAACTCGCTCATATTCGGGTGAGTATAAGATAAGATTCTTAGTAAAGTTTTAATAGGAAAATACTGTTATGTCATATTAAATTTTTAATAGATTCTTATAGTAAATAGTTATTATGTCCTAATCAGTTATAGTGAAAGAGAATCTATAAACATGTAGCTTTAGCCTTTTTAGTGGCTAATTAGGAAAGAGGTTTTAAGGTAATTATATTTGGTTACCCTAATCAATACAATCCTAGAGAAACCTTGGATGTTACTACTATTCACATTTTCATTGTACACACATCCCTCAATCACACTTAAGGAGGAAAGTCCCTTCTTATTGCGTGACAGGAAGTTACCGTGCACAACGCCATTATCTAGGCAAACACTAAAAGAATGCCATGCTCAGCTCCAACAACATTTTCCTTTTCCCACTTTTCATGCCAAACTATATATCATGACAATCTCCTCTCTCATAACTCCATATAATATCACCACATAAAAGATCAACCTCATGCGCCTAAAACCAGCCACTAGCCAAAACAAAATTAACTTCAGACTTCCAACAAAATGGAACCTCAAAGTCTGTGTTCCTCGTTGGAAATATTGACACAACATATCAACACAATCATAGACCTTATTTCCTCACCTTATCATTGTTTTACAGTGGTTTTGGTTGGATTCCTAGCAACCCTTTTCTTTGCATGCAGAAGAAAAACACCAATTTACTTGATAGACTTCACCTGCTACTGTCCACCAAGTTCCTATAGGCTACCACTTGCCATGTTTGAAGAGAATCAACTTTATGACAACATGGATCCTGATGCTGTTGCTTTCCAATGCAAGATCATGGCCAAATCAGGATTCAGTGAGCAAACATCCATCTCTCCATCTCTTGCTCAGATACCCAAAATAAAAGCTCTCTCCTTTGCCCTTGATGAGGCTGAGACAATCATGTGTTCAGTAATCAAAGACCTGTTTGAGAAACACAACATCAACCCAAAAGCCATTGACATAATCATCACCAATAGTAGTGTCTTCTGCCCCACACCATCTCTTAGCGCCGTGGTGGTTAACAAGTTCAGAATGAGGAGCAACATCATGAGCTTCAACCTATCAGGTATGGGATGCAGTGCTGGAATCATATCAATGAGTCTAGCTAAGGACTTGTTGAGAGTTCATAGGAACTCTTTGGCTTTAATAGTAAGCACAGAGACTCTAAGTCTGAATTGGTATACTGGTAAAGTCCCTTCTATGCTTCTTTCTAATTGCCTATTCAGAATGGGTGGAGCAGCTATATTGATGTCTAGTAGGGTCCAAGATAAACACAAGGCAAAGTATAAACTTCAGCATATTGTTAGAACAATCACTGCACAGGATGATCGATCTCATGGCTGTGTCTACCAACAAGTGGATCCTGAGAACAAAGAAGGTATATCCATATCGAAGAACATAGTAAATGTGTCTGGAGATGCACTGAAGAAAAACATAGCTTCACTAGGACCATTGGTTCTGCCTTTGAGTGAGCAATTCTTGTACTTATTTTCGATTATTTGTCGCAAAGTTTGGAGCGCAAGGAGAATAAGCATCTACACTCCAAATTTCAACCATGCTTTTGAGCATTTCTGCATACATTCAGGGGGAAGAGCCATCATACAAGCTGTTGAAAGAAACTTAAGGCTAAGGAAACAGGACGTGGAGCCGTCAACCATGACTCTTTACAGGTTTGGAAACATTTCGTCTTCTTCGATTTGGTATGAGCTGAGCTACATAGAAGCAAAAGGGAGGATGAAAAGTGGGGATAGGGTGTGGCAAATTGCCTTTGGAAGTGGATTCAAGTGTAACAGTGCTGTGTGGAAGTGTGTTTGTGACGTGAAGCCAGACACTGCCACTGCATGGAGGGATACGATTCACTCGTACCCTTTGGATATTATGAGAACAAACTGAGGATACTGATCATTGTGGATTTGGGTCTAAATTTTAAGCTCCAACATCTTATATTCCTTCCCAAATGTAATATTTAATTTGAAGAAAAAAAATACTGTGTCCACTGTAGTTGAAGTTCGATAACCAATCTATTTATTCGCTTAACCAATAACTACGTGTTAAGAATTGCTTTTAATGGGGTAAATTTTTGTGTGCAAGTCACTTTCCTATCTACAGATGCTATAAAATAGCAATAGGACTTCAATTACACAAAGTTCAATGTATTATTAACGCATTTAAAATGTCAACAAGAATGAAAACTAGAGATTAATGACCTTAAATAAAACCTGATTAGCCAAGCAGTTTGAACTCTATATATACTCATTGTAGAGGGCCAAATCCCTTTTACATCAGTGTAAATACCTTAGTTAATAGTAATGCTTCCACGGTTATACATGCATAATATATTTTTTTATCCATAAATGTTAGTATAAGAGATTAAAACCACGATCTCTCCCTCCCTTTTTCTTCCTTCACCCTCAAGCCCCTTACCACCATTCTCCTTATGCCTAATATATTACTCAGACCTCAGTATAGTACTGTCCCTTCTGGGGGATTGGCTCGGTTGGCTAGCAAGTAGCAACAGTATTATTAGGCTAGGCCAATGCTATTCACGTCTCCTTTTTTTAACTTTTCTCTCCACTTCTTTTTTATATTCCCAAAAAAGAAATATTAGTTGTACAATAATTTATACAACTAATTGAGAAAAAAGAAAGAACTTCAGGATATAATAAATGAATTTAATGGTAATGAATTATCTAAAATAATTTATATTATCTTTCAATCAAAAATCATTAATATAACTTTTAAAATAATTTTAGTGCATTATATTTTTATCATAATAAATAATGCTATAGAAAGAGATAAACACAATGATATGCTAAAATATATATGTGATCTCTAATAAATATTCGAATTTTATATTTGTTCTCTTATAAATTTTTTTTAATTATAAAACAAAAATTTTATTTTTGGTCTTTGACATTTTTTTATCCCTAATAAATTAACAAATTTTTGTTTGCTCCCTAATAAAAAGAATCATTTGTTATTAATCCCTTTGAAACTAATAACAAATGAAAAAAAAAATATCACGGAACAAACATAAAATTCACTAAGTTATCAAATTATCAAAGACTAAAAAAAATGTCAAGGACCAAGAACAAAATTGTTATTTTATTAGAAACTCAATACAAAAAAAATTATCAAAATTCAACTATTTATTAGGAATCAAAAACATATTTTAACACACACTCATTGTACAAAATTGTTGTATATATATTATATCTCTTATCAATATACTATTTTTCTCTCTTTCACACTCACTTTTTCACAAAATTTGCAAATACTAGTTTGTTATATTCTAATAAATAACAAAAACTATTTTCTATCATTTCTAAAAGAAAAATATACATTATGAAGATGTGAGATAGGTGAAAAGTGGGAAAAAAATGACAGATCAAGATGACTTTGGAAAGAAGAGAGAAAAAAAAGGTAAAATATTTTTTATCCCTCTAAATTTTGATCCTGTAATTTTGAAATATATCATTTTCAGTCTTCCAAGCACTATCTAAATAACTTTTGTCTACACGGAAGACTCCTTGTAGGAAAGCTATAGAAATACCGACGGATCTATGTAGGAATATTCTTACAATCAATCCAATGATACAAAAATGACGATAAAAGCCTGCTAAAAGACAACTGTGAATCTCCCAACAAGTAAATTTACACCAAGCCCTCCAGATTATAGCACATCCACTCTGTGTATTGGCAGAATAAATAGCTTGAGATATATGAGGAGCATGTCTAGAATCGACGGATGTCTTTAGGAGGCCTGAAGTTAAGGGGATGGGTTTCTGGAGTGGCACTCTCGTCTTCTTTCCACATTTTTATCGTCTTGTCAGCTTCGCAGGTTATAAGCCTCGAACCAGTAAGATCATAGGTACAAGCATAAATACCAGCTTCACTATCCAGGGAACCTGTAAGAGGGGGAGGTCGAGGAAAGAGGAAAACAAATAGAGTAATTATAATTGTCAATCTCACGATAATGACAGAACTAAGTGGCAAATAACTAATCATCTAAGAGCAGCCAAACTTGCATACCAGGCTGTACAATTGTTTGGGATTGCTGGAAATTGTGACCACTCTTCCAATCCCAGAACCACATGCTGCCATTGTCACCTTCAACCAGGAGAAAAAGGGCATAAAGTTTAATGCAAGGGACACAAATAATATCCGTATCAAATTCTTCAGTATGACACAACAAATCAAGATTGGGGAGCATTAATTCCTAATCACATGCCCAAGAAATATTGGGGCACAGATTAGTTGAATTTATTCCACAAATTGCTTTCCTGATAGTTTTAATTTGTTTCCATACCTCCAGTAACCATCACACCCTCCTCATTGACAGCCATTGCATTGATGATAGTTTTCTGTTGAGAGCTGCACGTTAAGCAGAATAATGAAAAGACATAAATTATTGGAGCATATCTTTCCAACCATATATTTCAACTTCAAGCAGTATAATTTGAGCTCGAACATTAGGTATAGACAATTCATATTTGGCGTTTTGCCCCCCAGGAAAGGTCCTACCATTCATTAATGATTCCCTAATCACATAAATTTGGTAAAACTAAGTTTATGAACTCACAGCATGTTGTGCACAAATTCTCCTTTTGGAAGGTTGAACTTTTTAATATTGTCAGCTGAAGCAGATGCAAAAGCTTGCCTGCAGCCAACAAAAAAATTAAGAGGGTGATAAGACAAAATAGAATAACAAATTTAACTAACCAACCATATTAAATAATTCCACAAGTAATAATCAACTGATATCAAACACATACTCTTTGGGATGCTGGGCCATTGCTCGAACAGATTTTTTATGGTTTGTAAGAGTTGACATTGTTTTACCTGAATGAAAATGAATGCATCATGTGTCAGATTATGCATTTAATCACTACATAGACAAGCAAGACGATAGGGAAAATAAAGCCATAAATTACCATATCTAAGGTCCCACATCTTGATGGTAGTGTCATGAGAACCCGTAACAACTTGGGGATCCTGTAAACAAAATATGAGCAGAATAAGGCCTCTGAAGAGCAGGGAAATAAAGGTTTAAAAAAGTAGAACAAATTAAGACATGTTTGAAAGCTGCATGTAAATGACAGTCTGTTTTCACATTTATCATATTACGACTAAACAAATCTGATAATCTGCACACCAGTTTACGCAAGCGGGGCAGGTAATTACCCGCAATATTGGGACTGGGTACCGGGCAGGTATATGCCCGCAAATTTACGCGAGTATGGGTGCAGGTACGGGTACTATAGTACCCAACCCGCCCCGCCCCGCCCATATCATTTTTATGTTACAAAATAGTTATATATATAATTTTCTATGAAAAATAATTATATTTTTTATGACTAATACTCTAAGTCTCTAATATCTAACAGTATCACCATCAGAAAGCGGAAAATCCTAAATCGCTATGTTGGATGATTATCAGAGAGTGAAAAACCCTAAACCTTTAATTAAAGTTTTTTGTTAAACGATTAAAACATTAACTTTAACAATCACTATGTTGGATTATTATCTTTGTAATTTTGTTTACTTATGACTTAAGTTTGGACGAACCAATGGTATGTTTGCTTGTTTTTAATGTTATGTTTGAATTATTCAAGAATCATTCTTTACTATAATTGTAGTAATTGTTTTAATTCATTTTTTATTGATTTATTATTATTAACCTTATACATAAATAAAGTGCGGGTTGTGGGTGCGGGTGATATATAGGTACCCAGCGGGTACGGGAATGGGAATCAATATTGCTACCCGTGTGGATATGGGACCGGGTACAGGTATGGGAATGGGTACTATAGGACCCTACCCAGACCTTACTCATTGCCATCCCTACTTATATATATAAGTATGTTGGAGGACAAATGCATGTATATAGACTGCAATATGTGGCACAACTGAATATCAAGAAGACGAAAAAATGATATAGACAAGAGTAGAATCTGCACACCGTCGGCCGTGTAAACACAGAGCAGACAGTGTTATCATGTCCTGAAAGAGCATGAATCTGCATTTTACTTCGTATATCCCAAACCTGAAAATTTAGCATCACCAAAGCATAAATTTTACATTTCTATTCCTTAATAACAAATTTGAAAATATTCGAAATTATTTACCAGAAAGGATCACATTCGTCTAACTATACAATAATGAAACTGTATCAGCAAAATCCATACCCGGCAGACAGAATCACGTCCTCCGGTTAGTAAAACGTCAATTGTGGGATGAAGAGCCAAGCAATAAACACCACTTAGATGACCATGATAAGATCTAATAACCTAAATACAATATGATGTATTTTAGTAGCCTGTTGTTTGATGGAGTTCAAGTAACTGCTGAAATATTCAGCCCAGAAAAATTACTAATGATACGGAGATTTGACCTTATTCTGTTCAAGGTCCCAACATTTAACTTGTTTATCGTCACCAGCAGAGAACATGTAAGTATGTCTGTTGCTAACAGCAAGACCTGTTAAAAAAGCACATTGTTATTATTAACCTGGTTCACAATTGCTACCACCACCAATAATATCTTAGCATCTTACCTCTAACTTGTTCAATGTGGCCTGTTAATGTGAGCTTCAATACTCCACTTGCCAAGTCCCATATCTGCCCAAAGGAACAACTTGAGCAAAAAAACCAACTAATGTTTTGAATAGAGCAGGAAAAAAATTATGGATTTGGCATGCTAAGTTCATAAACTTTCAAAAAAATTAGCTTCAATTTATAGCATGTTCATGGTAATAACACGCCAATATTTTTAATAAATAAAATATTAAAATATTGCATAAAGATAACTCTAGGAAGAGGGGAATCCCACAAGGTCAAAATAATTTTGCAAAGGCACTCCTAAATATCCTATAATCACCAAAAAAATATGCACCAGATAAGAAGTTGAATCTGGAAATATTTATAAAAACGCAGGGTTGTTTAGATTAAATTATAAAGAAAAGTAACCCATAGAATCAACAATTCAACATGGCCCACTAAATTTTCCTTATAAACATGCCTTCTCATAACAAGCAACTATGACATGCATTTTGTGATCAAATACCTTGATAGTTCGATCTGCAGAACCAGTACAAAACCATGTGTTACTCGGATCAACTGCAACAGATCTCACCCACCCCAAGTGACCGCTGATGACCTACAGAAAACATATCAAGGTTCAACTCACTCAACTAAAACTATATCATAAGTATTACAATTTAAAAAGCCTCTGAAAATTATTTAGGTCAGACCTCATTAGAACAAAAGACTACAAGAATCAAGACAATAGCATAGAAACCAATTATTTTAATTTAGATATTATGTCAGAGTTTGAATGGCCAAGATTCAAAATTTAAATTTGCCAAGTTGAATAGAACCACAAATGCTTGAGAAATTGCATTCCTACTAGCGAAAGATCCTATGCTTTAAATAAATTTTAAAAAATTATCCTTCTTTACTATGTAGTGCATGCATGCCAATCTAAGAACAAAGGGTGGTCTAAAAGCGCAACCCACATTACAACAAAACACATCCCAATCTATAATGAATTGAACAAATAAATGGGTTTCTGTTCTGTACTGCAAAACCCTAGCAATCTGAGCTAGGATAAAGTTTTTGTTTGTCTTTCATCTTCACCACAAGACTTTAAACTTTTTTAAAGATATATTTCTTTAAAACTCTAACTAAATTCAAGTGAGCACATCATCATAGCTATATTCTGTTCAGTAAAAATAAACATGTTAAATAATCAAAGCAAAGCAGCAAAAAGCTCTAAGATTCCCTCAACATTCAAGGTTGTCCAACAGAACATTTATATAAATTAGAATTTCTATGTATTACTCTACTTTATCTAAGCATGTAAATCCAAGGTAACCTTGCACTAGTTGTAAGAAAATGGCAACAGTATGATGGAACTAAGCTGGGGTCTTTCTCAGCTAATACACCAAACATGCTCAATTAAATTTTTGGTTCACACAATCTGAGAATGAAAAATAACAAATACCAATGCCACTTATCCATCATTAAATCTAATTAAAAAAGGGAAGAGGTTCGTACCCTGTAGTTCTTCCATGGTGCGTGCCATACAGGACGTGGCCATTTACTTGGCATTCTTTCCATCAAAGCAGATGTTGATAAATTTCTGTAATGTAGAAATCATAGCAGTTTAATCAAAATGTTCATTCCAAGAGAGCGACAATCCTGAAAACATAAATACAATCCTACATTGGCAAAATGCATAAACATATTGAGAAAAAACACAAGATAGTGTACAGAACCAACAAAATGAGCATTATGCTGTTAGAAAAATATAATGCAACAAGGCCAGCTACAAGTCACAAATCATCTATCTTGGAATCTCTTTAAACAATAAAAAGCATCAAGAGAAAGCCAGAACCTTTCAGATGAACCAGAGGCTGAAACAACTGCTGTGCTTTTGCTCTGAAAGCCAGTATCATTCCTGTAAAGGAACAAAAACATAAAAACCATCAGTCTTCAGTAACAGCTATTTGAAAACTTAGCATTCTGCATGACAGTTCACGCTTCAATTTCATAACCTATGGCTTTCCTTTCTACAATGGCACAGATTTATAATGCATGTGACTTCAAGAAATAACATTAAAATATTAAAATATCTTAATACAAGCAAGAATCAAAATGAAAAGAAAAGACAAATGGAACATCATACTTCTCAATGCATGGAATCCCATTTATTTTTCTTTTGAAAATAAAATGTCACACATCAGCAAACTTCCATCATTTTTCACACAGTAAACAGTTTCTTATTATATTGAAAACCAAATAGGTTCTTCAAACAATATTTTAGAATACTGAATACTACATAATTCGTTATTAAACTTTTGCAGAATATATGATTTGGATCTTAACTGTAATATAGGCTAATATGTCAGAATATAAATTTTTAAATAATCCAAGAACTATAAAGAAAAAAACCTGATAAGCATGAGCCAGACAGATTATGAGTAAAAAAAAAAAAAAGAACTCCCCTGGCCTAGATGCACAAAGTTCATGAAAAATGGAGGAACATATACTTACGGTATTGTGGATGGCATAGTTGGACCAACAACCAAGGCATTCTGGGGTCCTCCTTTCTGAGAATCCTTGGAATCTCCTGGACCTGTTAAATAATAAGAAACAATATCAACATGATGATCACCAACAACATGGTCCTCTTAATTATTATTATTGAGGAATAATTACATGGAAAAATGCTGAAAACACTATATGCTAGAGGGCACATCAACCTCTTGCTTTCAAATGTCAAAAGCATGTACATCATAATATCATAAGACACACAAGGGGGAAAAAGAAAAGCATCGGATCAAGAATTAAGAGTTATGTAAAGGCACATACAACGGGAGTTGATAAAGACAATGGCAATGCCGCAAGAAGCTATATAAGTTAATCACATACACCAAAAAGATGGCTGAGAAACTGGAACCACCCTAAAACCAATTCCAATATAACAAATCCATACACTCACACCAGTAAGTTACCTGGAAGAGCAAGAGTGTTAGAGGGCCCTGGATCCTGTGTGGCAGAACTAACTTGACGTGGAGGTTGATTAGCAGTGCTTTTGATTCCGCCATACTCCACGCTCACCTAATTTCCATTCCAAAAACCACACAGCACAACTAGCTCAATTCATAATCCAAATATCCAAAAACCTTGAAAGTAAGTACTCACAATAATCCAGGGTCCATTCAAACTTGTCATTTAGGGTTTTAGGAGAAAAATCCAACAGCAACAAGTGTACTACTAATTCACAGCTAAACAAAACTCACAAGCATTATAAAGATTAGGAATTTGAGATTCAGTAACTAACCTTGTGGCTAGTGCGGATTTTCTTGCTGCATGAGAAAAACAGAAGCATCAATCAGCGTTGGTTGGTGTATGAGAAAGATTACGGAGAGAGTGAGGAAAAGGGAAAAGAAGCGAAACCTTTCGGCATCGGGAAGAGCGAGGTGTCCGTGAACGGGAGAGAAGAGATCGAGAGCGCGCTTCAGAGACTTGAAGCTTAGCTTCTTCAGCGACTGTGGCTCCACGGGCTCCACCTCCATCTACGGCTTCGTTTCTGTCTAGGGTTTCGCAGCAACGACGCTTTCGGACGGCGTGATAAGGCGCGGCTGAAAAGCCTTCACCCGCTAGCTGCTACCACAGCTCGTCTGTGTTAACACGCTCCCTTCAACACTATTGTTATTCTTAGGTGAGTCAAAGATGAGTGTCTTTAAAACTTAAAAATAAGGGGAGTGCTAATGAATTTTCATTTGGATAATTTGTTTATGATTGGTTAGAATTTATTAGAATTATCAATATTTAATAAATTCAGAAAAAAATGATGATTTTTAATAAATTCTAATAAATCATATCCAGATTATTTAAAAGAAAGTGTAGTGTCGTTAGCACTCTTCAAATTAAAAATAGGATTAAATACTCATTAATCCTTCAAAGTGTGAAACGCTAACAATTTTG
Organism: Glycine tomentella; assembly: GCA_007407185.1. Taxonomy (NCBI): domain Eukaryota; kingdom Viridiplantae; phylum Streptophyta; class Magnoliopsida; order Fabales; family Fabaceae; genus Glycine; species Glycine tomentella. The sequence goes on from PYAF01000449.1 coordinate 474,030, forward strand.
TTTCTAAAAGATAAAAATTTAATTTTTAATTATTGAATGTACAAAAATAACGACATGTTATTTCTTCAATTAACCCATAACTATTAACCTTAATGAGACCACATGTGACATTTGAGTTAGTTACGTGACAATTCATGTGTACAAATGTTAACAATGTCAATTGATAAATAGAATGGACTAATTTGTCAGAAAATTTCTCAATGGACTAATTTGTTAATTTGAAATATTTTATTTTTTTACTGTAACCCCTTATTTGTTATTGTTGAATGTCAACGACTACTTGATTGTTTCATGGTTACTACCTTGCTGGGATGTGCAAATTTGGTGTGAAGGGGTGGTGCCATGGACCTTGGCAATCGCACCATCGTACAGATCCGATGCAAGGAGGCACGTGACCCTTATTTGTCTTTCATATTTTTAAGATTTGAGATATGCTCCACAACGCGACTCTTCCCTCCCGTCTCGACTGTTCAACAACTTTGTCATTGTCGTGAACTCGACCTCCTCTTCTTGGTCATTATCAATGCCAACATCGATGAGGTCATCGGCATTGAGTTGTTCTTTCTCCAGTGAGTGCCAATTGATGTTACCTTTTTCATTTGTTGTATTTATTTTGTTTTGACTCATGTCAATGATGGATTTTACTTTGATTTGATTTGTTGATTAATGTCATGGAACTTGCTTGGTTTTTATCTTCTTTCTGAATCTCAATCACATAAATTGGTTTGAAGGATTTGAAATTTGAAATGAATTAGATATTTTGATGAGAGATTTGTTGTAAGTTAATAATCGTAATTATTAAATTTAGGGTTATGTGGTTTGAAATTTTTGGTCATGAAATGATGTTTGTCTCATTGGTTTCAATGAATGGATTTAGATTTGGTTTTCTTAAATGAAATTGAAGAAATCAACATAAAAAAAATTGGTAGGGATGAGTTAAAGTTGTTTTTACATGAAATTAGAATCATTGGGAAGAAATAAAGAGTTTGAAGTTGGTGAGAAGGAGATCGTCATTTGATGAAGATGGGACCATTTTACAATTTTTGAAAATTTTACTAATATTACAACAAACATTCTCCTCACATATTAGTCCCATTGTGACTCAACACAAAGTTGTCATTGCCAAATTTGTCCCAATACTAACAAGTTGCCAACATATGTGCTAAGTAGGCATAAAACTTAACGTTAACGGTAATTAGTTAATAGAAGGATTAATATGTCATCATTTTGTTATATTTAGGGACTAAAAATAATTTGTTTTTTTAGGGATGAGACGGTCAATGTTTGACACTTTCAAGGACAAAAATAAATATTTATTCTTAAAAATATTAGTAAATTTTAATAACTTTATATAATTTTTTATTAATTAAGTGTATCAGTAAATCAACCAAGTTTACTACTAAACCGTGAATCAATTGACATGGACTATTTCAACCTAATAAGAGGTTACTCATGGTCTAGATAAAAAATAAATACAAGTTTGGGAAATTCAATTTTAGAAAAAGTTTAAAAATCTAATTAAAAATGATAAATAATTTATGGACTTAATTAAAATTATTATGTGAGAATACATGAAGTCTCCAGAGGTGAGATGACTAGACTTTAAAAATTGATGATTTTTAATTAAATCCTTAAACTATAATAATTTTTAATTAAACCTTTAAATTATTTTTTCAATTTAATTCTTGAATTTGCATGTATTTTTAACGAGATCATGTCGTTAACAGTAGGGACCTATTAAAAAACAGATGCAAATACAAGAACCTATTTGAAAAAATAAATATTTACAGATCCAATTAAAAATTGTCAAATAATTAAACTAGAGATTAATTTAAATTTTAGAAAATAAAGGAACAAAAATTACTTATTTTAAAAGTTCAAAAATAAAACCAAAAATTGATAATTTTCAACAGATTAAAAATATCATGAACCTTATTATTTGACATGTAAATTATGTGTTAATTAAAATTTATAGTAAGTAAGTAGCTTTGAATATATAAATATATTTAAAATTTATAATAAATTATTTAAATTTTGATAAAAGAATATTTTAATTATTGATAATATTTTAAAATACTGCTGAAATTAATTTAAAGAAAGAGATAAAAGATAATAGATTGAATGATAGATAAGAAAATCAGGAAAATGGATAT
>PYAF01000449.1:484341-514927 GCA_007407185.1 Glycine tomentella
TCTTAAAGCCACTCCTGGTAAAGGACTGTTATTCAGACGTGATGGTAATCTCTCCCTTGAAGTCTATACTGATGCAGATTATGCTGGCTCTGTAACTGATCGTCGATCTACCACTGGTTATTGTATGTTTCTTTGTGGTAATCTAGTGACATGGAGGAGTAAGAAGCAAGATGTAGTTGCTAGATCAAGTGCAGAGGCTAATTTCGAGCTATGGCTCAGGGTGTTTGTGAATTACTTTGGTTGAAGATTATACTTGATGATCTTAAAATAAGATATGAAGAAACTATGAAATTATTTTGTGATAATAAATCTGCTATTTGTATAGCTCATAATCCTGTTCAACATGACCAGACCAAGCACATTGAGGTCGATCGACACTTCATCAAAGAGAAGCTAGATAGCGGTTTGATCACGACTCCATACATTCCTTCTGGACTTCAAAAGACAGATATTCTGACCAAGGGACTTTCCTCTGAAAGATTTCAAGAGCTTACTGGCAAGATGAGAATGATTAATATCTTTTCCTCAGCTTGAGGGGAAGTGTTGCAAATAGATATATTTTGAATAGATATATTTTAGATTTTATCTTAGCTATTATCTTTAGTTATCTTTAATTGTTATCTTTAGTTGATAGTTATTATCTTTAGCTATTATCTTTAGTTATTATCTTTAGTTATCTTTATCTTTAGTTGATCTCTTTAAATAGAGACCTCTTGTATTAATGTGATACACAATTCATATTTATAAATTCCTATTTTTTTCAAGTTAAATGTATCATTTAGTGACTTCATGTACAAAGTTTACAAACTTCTAATATGTGAGACCAGCATGATATCTCCTTTTGATAAATATTATTGTTGCTTATTATTAATTGTGAACCTCATGAAAATTAATGAAATGGAAGGGAACTTTCCTATATACTGACTTAATATCTTTGTTCCTTTGTAGGAGTTTCATGATTGAAATTCATGAACTGTAGACATATTTTTATGAATTTAAAAAATTACCAGTATGTCTAACTGAAGCAAAATATTTGCTGCCAAAAGCTGGTGATCAGACTGTAACTGATGTGCACAATGCATTAGTATCTGCATAATATTGATGCTGCTTTCTTGCTGTATACGCTGCAGCAGACTAATAGCTGATGATCTGAAAGAAATGAATCACGGTTACAGAAAACTCTCTTTGGACAAGGATTACAACAAATATATGAACAAAGCATCAGATCTACTTGTTAAATACATATTTGCTACAAATTCTACTCAGTTATATTCAAATAAAATGCAAATTAAATATTTGTCTGCATAGTTATATACCGTGGTATGCAAAGGATTTCATGAAAAAATTCAAGAGCTGTGCATTTGGCGCGGGTGTTTTCTGATTGCAGAAGGTGGATAAAGGGAGCAAGTGGAGTGAATTGTGACACATACTTTCTGCATTGTGCATCATACTGCATGCATTTTATAAGAATGGTGGTTAAAGAGAAAAATTCTTCTAGATTATCATTCCTGGCAAATTCAAGAAATCCGCTGAGAACATGTGGAGAACTGATGGTGGCCAAATGCATGTTATTTGTGGCATAGTCAAATGAAGTTACTAGTTCTTCGATGATCATCAATGAAGCTGCATGAGGTGTCAAAAGAAGTGACTCTTGCTTATTCTTGTAACTATTTGAAGTGCATACAATCTCCACTAATATTGGAAGAAGTTCCAATGTTTTTAAATCGATAGGTGAAGGATTTATTAAATAGATTAGAATTACTGCCTCGTGGACATTTTGTTTTAGAGCACTTGCCAGATCACACAACCTTAAACCTTTCTTCTTGACATCTTCTATAATTGACTTGTTCCTTGAAATTATTGTTGTCAGAATAGATACTGATGCCCTTATTTTTCTTTCTTCTTTGGATGTAGAGATAGCTATTAGCAGCTCATCCAAAATCACATCCTTTAAGGAAGCATAAGTAGCGCCTGATGAACTAATCAAGCTCTCATAAATTGATGCAATGTCTACAGTATATTCTTCATCACATTTTCCCAATACCTCTGAATAATGTAGTTCTGAAATTCTCCTCTCAGTCAGTTCTGACAAGTCGCGCAGGGAATATCTTCTGGAGTTTGAACAAACTTCATCAAACTTTTCTAGGCTATATAATCTTTGTATCTCGGAACTTTCATCATGATTTGCCTGGCTTGGCCTATGCTTGCAAGCAGATGTAAACGTTACATGATCAAACAATTTTTTTGGCTGCGATGCATCCTCATTTAGTTCATCCTCTACATGACAATTTAAGAGAGTAGTTCCTGTTTTATCTCTGTATTTTGAGATAGATAAGGTAAAATCTTCTATGGACCTGTTGAATCTGCTAGAATCAAGCTTAATTATGTTTCTATTGTCCAACTGTTCTTGCATTGGATGTTGATGAGCTTGAGGCAAACCAGAGTGTTGTTGTAGCTTCCTGCGAAGGTCAGTTATAAGAAATTCCATGAGACAATTATAAACTATAGTGTAGAATTAGCTTCTGCAGGATTAGATTAGAGATGAATTTTGAGAAAAACAAAGAAAATGCAGTTGATAAGACTGTTAAGGAGCCAAACCAGTTGTAGATTTCTGGTGGTAGATCATCTGTTTTGGTTATTGTGGTTTGTATATAAAATTTTCTGTCATCCACATTTTCCTGAAAATGAACAGAGATGAGTTAACAACTTAGCATCCACTTTCAGATTCCTGTATAGTTGTCTTGCTTATAAGATCAAAATATGACAAATAGACATATATTTTAAGGGGGTTATGTCAACAAGAAATCTTTTGAATAGTTACCAGGTCCTTTCTGTCTCTAAAATCCTTATAGCATGCATCCACTGATACTGGTGTTTTAGAGTGTGCTTCTATCATCATATCTTTGAAGCATTTGATGCTTGACATTGTTTGGTCCTCTTTGCCGTGATACTGAACTGACTTCAGTTGTTTGAGGGCTTTCTTGTGACCTTCATATTCAGCAATATCCATGAATTGTTTTAACTCATGTTCCATTGTATGCATCACATTTTGAGAATCAAGTGGATGAACCTTTTCATACTGCATACTCATATCACAGAGTTTAGGGGAAATGAAAGGGGAACAAAAAAGAGAAGTTGTTGATGCATCTATGATCTAACATTGTAAGTTTCCAATTGTATACTATAAAATTTGGAAGTGTTTAAAATGAAATAATTTATGTTATTGTCAGTAATAGAAATAAATAAGAACAAAGCTTACCATATTGCAATTTTTCAATCTTGGTTCGTGTTGAACTGAAGTTGAAGAAACACAGCTAGTATTTGGTACATCCCTGTTCACAATAGTAATTTACTTTTAGATGATAGAGTAACATTCTAAAAAATCCTTTGTCTTGACTTCAACAAATCAAACGGTATCTTATGTCAGTTATGCGTTTCTTGCCAATGATATCACTACGTTCTCATCTTACCTTATTTTGTCATGAATTATTAGAAAAACAACTATGAATTATGACTGAAATTATTTTATTATTCACTAAATATTTCACATATTTCAACCTAATTCACCATTAAAATTAACTGCAATTTTATTGTTTCTCTTCAAACCTAACCATTTGTCTTTGGAATAGTATTGTTAAAAAGATGCTTTTAGATGGATCTGTTATATCAATTACCTAATGGTGAGTGGAATGGATGGAACAAAATGAAATGCAATGGAATAGAGTCACTATTCTATTGTTTGGATACTTTTGCAATGGAATGAAAAAATAAAAAGAGTGGTTCTATTCCATATCCCCAAATTGGAAAGCAAGAAAAAAAGAGGTATTAGATGAAATGAAATTCCATTACAATCCAACTTTTTTTAAACAATTCAAACAATTGCACTTAATATCATTCTATTCCACCCCTTTCCATCAATCATTCAATCCTAACTTATTCCCAAAGTCTAGCTCACAAGTCCTAAAACTTCATATGGTTTACATTTTTACTGTATACTTTTTGCCTGTTTTAGTTGAAATGTGTATGAGACAATCTCTTAGTTTTGGAACTCTCGTTCTCATGAGTATTTACCAGCATTACTTTGGCTACAAGTCCCCCTCAAATAGAAACTTGAATTTTGCTAAATGGCTAAATCTAATCGTTTCACTACGTCACAGAAAACTACATTGCATTTTCTGGTTTTAGTTTAATTTCTTCCTCAAACTATTGGAACTTCAGAACACACTAAGTTCCATTTATTGAACATAATGTGAAGTTGTGTTGAACAGCAAGGGTTAATCTTACACAGACCGTGGTGATTGTTTGCTGCAATAACTGCGCCACCATGGAGTCTCTCCATAAAGCATGACCTGGTAATACACAAGGCACTCCTTGTACCTCCTTGCTTCCTCCCTAATTGCTTCATCCATCTCATCCTCAGAAGACACAGATTCCAAACTTCTACTGCTGTAGTTTCTCTGCATCATGGTGATGCTTGATTGTGGGAAAAGACTTTCACAAAGTTGTGATGCAAATTCTGTCCAAACAAGCTTTGGTGAGACCAAAACTGCTTGGAGAAAATGCAGTGCTGCCTGCCACTCATCTCCCTGGAGCTTCCTAACCACTGAGAGGTAAAAGTAGGAGCAGCACACCAAGTAACGGTTTGGAATTGTGGCTGTGACCTCTTCCTCATCAAGCATTGCAGGCACCTGAAGCATTTGTTCTGAGTTCCTTAGCCTGAAGGATCTTTCTTCTGGCTGTTGAGCTTGAATTGCAGCCTCAATGCTGTCAATACCCCAGTAGAGATTGGACAGCACTGATTGCTCAGAGAATTCAAAGAATTCCTGCTTTTGAATCCTCAACTTGGAAGTGCATCTCAATTTTAGACCATTCCTGGTTTTCTCATCTTCCAAGGTGTCTTGAATGAACCTATTGATTGAAACAAGCACCCATATGTATTTGAGGTCTAACATCTCCTATAGCCTGTTTGGAAACTCGTTCAGAAGTGAGAAATCATGTTCGAGACGTGAAATCTATAACTATTATCTTCTTAAAATCGCATCCGAAACGTGGAACCAAACATGCTAATAATAGTCTTAAGATTATATATATCAATGAGGGAGATGAATTGAATTGAGGAGGAAGTGGGGGGCTTGTGATGATTGGAAATGTTGATATTGTTTTGAGTACTATGGTGTTGAATGTGAGAGAGGAGTTAATGTAAGTTGTGTAGTATGTGATTATTAGAGTAGAGATAGAGGTAGAGAGGTTTAGCATCTGGTAGCAGTTTCCTCCCGTGACTGTTTTTAACAAGATTCCAAATTTCATAGGCTCTTTAATCTTGTATTGCTTTCCGACAAAAAAGAGACCGTTGTCTTTCCTTGAGAGGAAAAAAGGTCCAAAACATTAACCATTATAGTGCTCCACTTCACGTGTACCTTATCACTATGGCTTTTTCTTTCTCTTTACGTTTTTTCATTGCCGACTCTCCATAATGCTAAATGCTCATACATACATACTCTGGTTTATAAAATGTAAGTGTATGCATAAATTAGCTTGTGTTCTATCATTTGTGTGCTTAGACAGATATCACAGGAAAGAGATGAAATCTAGTACACGCTAAGAATATTGTAGGGGAAATTAGGTTGTCGTCTTAGGTTTAATTATTTGCTCCCACTAGTGGTTCATTTGATGATCACACATGCACAAACTATGTGCTACAGGCCTTGAAAATTAAAATATTAAATTTTCACATTTACAAGCACTTTTTTTGTAACATAAATTGCCTTCCCAACATCCATGGCCTAAGGGGAAAACATTTCTTTCATAGTATTCTTTGTTGCTTCAATTTGAAAAGCACTTTTCTTAAAACAGTTTTTATTATCTTTATTTTTCGCAAACTGATAAATCCTTCGAGATGGCACTATTGTAAGATTGCGCTTGGACTTCTGCAAATCGCTTCAGAGAAAATTTTGTGTACCTTTACCTGTGGTCCTGTGAACATTGAAACGTTAGGAAAAAACTGCAATATGTCAACGTTAGAGTCATAAGCTTAATTGGGGTTTGGTTAACTTATTAAGCACTTATTTATTAAAAACTTATGATCAAACTGGTTTATTTTGATAAGTTTCATGATTTTTTGAGACAGATAAGTTTCATGATACCAACTTAATAAAATAAGTTTTTTTAAAATAAAACAAAGGGTCGTAAGTCATTTTGTAAACTTAACCAAACACTTATTTTAACACTTATATGATAAAATAAACCAAATAAGTTTATGTTTGGGTCAGCGTTTACAAAATTATTGTTTTCTTAAAAATAATTTCAAGGTAAAGTGATTTATAGTTAAAATTTAATATAAACTTTTTTATCTGATAAAATAACTACCTAAAGTTAATTTAACACAAAATTCACTTTGGATTTAGAAATAATTTCTCACATATAATAACATTTATCTAAAATTATGTTTAATTATATTTCAAGATAATTTTAAAAGATTAAAGTAAAAGTATGTTTGCATTGCCGTTTGAATTGTGGCAGCACAAAACTCTATAAGACCATGCACCTCCACCGTATAAGTAAGGAAAAACATGTTTTTTGGAAAAGGAGGTTGAATTTGTTGAAACAGCAATCCAAACACATTTAATTTAATACAGCTCTTCTAAAAGCTTCCTAAAGTAGAGTTTGTCTACAATGTGCCGAGTGAAGATCATATTACCCTTTAAACTATATTACCATTTAAACATAACCTTCCTTTGAAATTTAGAATCTGCACCATTTAAAAGAAACTGATCAGAATTCAACAGGGTACACATGTAAACATTAGTGGTTGTTATGTCAATTTAGAGCTTGGAAGTATTGGGAGTGAAATCCCTCTCAAAGCTGGAATTGCCATAGACTTGATTCTTTGACAACTGTGCCCTCATGGCTCCACAGAGAGTATGTTGACCTGTCAGGACAAAACTCATCATGACTTGACTGGACCATTGCATCTATAATCATTCATCCTCAGCTTCCCACCCACTGCCATTCCTCCTGCAACATTCTGCTTATTCACGGGACATTCAACAGAATACTAATTTCACATGCACCTTCCTAGTAGTATATAAATATAAGTATAGAAAAATAAATTCCTTTTCTATTCATTTTTATAATAAAGTTCAACTTTATTAATGTTATTATTTAGTTGATGTTTGATTTAGAGTGTGTTTCGAAATACGTTTAAATTACAGTGCAAAGAAAATTTTTGCTTTCAAAGTTTAAAAATACCAAAGCAATTTGAGGGAAACTTTTCCTGAAACGCCAATTGTTACGTTGAATCTAACTCTTATCCAAACATACTCTTACTAATTAAAATTATTAAAACAAGTTATGAATAAGATATAAGAATTTAACTAGAATGCACTTACAAAAGTTTTTTTCATTCTTAAAAATTAACCAATTTTGTATTTTCTAATCATTGGGAATTGTTGATTGTATTGATAATTATTTTTTAGTTTCTGTTTGACAAAATTTCTAAGTTACTATTATACTGATTCTAAAATATAAATTACTAGAACAATGTTTTCAAATTGATTATCCGTGAAAAGGGTACTTGGGACTAAGATTTGATTTTCAGATAAGATTTTAGGATTATGACCATAGAGAGTTTTTTTTGCTTGGGACCAATAAGAATAAAAAAAACAGCATTGTATATTCGTATTTTGTATTGTATGGTGGCGTTAATGTCCAGTTATAAAAGGACTTGACAGTTGGGAAGTGATGAAAGCCATTCATTTATTGGAATAACACTGTAAAGGAACTGTGTTCCACACCATTCACAACATTGACCCGAGACCCCAAAAGTTCATCGGTTACCGATATTATCGTACTGCAATTTTATTTGACGTTTTAAAATTAGAAAGTCACTTACAATAAAGAAATTCCATTGACAGTGAAGGATTTGACACAACAGAAAATTATTTTCATTAAATGTATCACAAGAGCACGTTCACTATGTGAACAGCAAAGTACTAGTAGTTTTATTAATTTGAGTTTAGTGGTATTAAAAAAATATGAAATAAAAATTAATTTTGTAATTTTATTAGATTTGATTTGTGTGTTTCTTTTTCTGCCTTGCCTTATGTTTTCATTCATTTGAATTTTGATCCTCGCTGATAATGTATTCATCTTTACCTTTTTTGACATTTAAGTTTTAGTTCTAATTAAGTATGAAAGAGTGAGGGTGTATTTGATGCATATTAAGGTAAAACATAAAAAAAAAACAATATAGAACAAATACTAACGTTATAAGACAAATTTTTATTATATGCATTGTTTAGTAGATAATGAACCTCAAACAAGATAACATAAAATTTATAGTAATACCATTTTTAATATTAATTAATAATTATCTTAATATAATTTATATTAATTATACTAATGCAATAACAATGATAATGAACACAAGCAATGATGGTGATAATGATTGTAGCAACAAAGACAACAATGATAATAGAGATATTGGAAGCTATAATGTTGATGGTAGTACTACAGCGATAATAACAATGGTGATTATGGTTGTGCATGACAATAATAATGACAACAAGAGAAAAAATATAGTAGTTATCAAATGAGAAATAAAAATAAGTATTTTATACTCATCACGATAAAAAGTTGTCTCGTATTTTGTCTAATAACAAAAAAAATAGAGGTTTTATCTTATATATTTATGTTCATTTGATTTATGTTATCCATGATTTTTTTAAAATCAAACATAAAATAATCATATTTATACTACCCAGTACCATAATTGTTGGCATATTAAATAAACCCTATAAAAGAATGAGTCAAGTTTAGATATTGTTAAAAATTTTCTTATTTACCTTGGATTTTTTTTCATATTTTTCACTTTCCAATTTTTCTTTAGTGAGCTATGCATAAGGGAAAAAGTTCTTTTGACACCCAACACTAGAGAGATAGAGAGAGAAAAGAGAGAAACATTGACATGATAAATGTTCAAGGACGAACATCTTTAAGCTTTATATAGATTTAAAAGCTTTGATCCGTTGAGAGATTCCAATTAGTCGTTGTCTAATAGTTTTGACACTTGACACGAAGTTGCTACTATGTAGAGATGGAGTTGAGACCACAACCGTTTTTTGTAGTATATGTTCAAAAAAGTACATTTTGCTAGTGTCACCTAGTGCTTAGAGCTTACTTTCATCATATGAATCGAAAGAAATGTTAACAACATAAGACAAGAGGAATTAAGAATGTCAAGACACTACAATTTAAATCTTCTCTTTTGTGCACTATGGCACGAGTTTCTTAATGAGCCTATGGACATTACTTTCTTATGAATGTTTTCAGTACTTGAGAATCGAGAGTAACTGTTTCATTGCTTTTGTATTGTGAGCCAAGTGCTAAAGCACTTGTCTTCTCAAGGCTAGACACCGAAGCAATATTATCAAATGACTAATACTTTATTTTTCATTCAGAGTCTTTTAGTTTTTATGCTTGTATCTCACTTAGAGATATATGAACATGTATCTTAAGCATAAAAAATTAATACATAAAATTTATATTTTGTTAACATCAAAACCTCAAGAATTTAATTGTTTGATAAACCCAATATAACTTAGACGCATTTAGATTTAACAAAATTAGTTATGTTTAGTATTATTACTGTAATGATTAAGGTGATATCTGTACTAAAATTATATAAAACTAATTGTGTATTTATTATTTTTATGATAGCGATTAAAGTTATTATCATTTAAAATAAAATTTTGTTTCAATTTTATGTGTAAAGATTCTAAAAATTATTACTTAATAAAAGTTATACATTTAAACAATTATAAAGGGAAAACTTTTTTAGCCCACCCTCCTATTTATTAAGTTTAATTTCTGGATCCGTGACAGTGAATAATGTGATGTGATAAAAAAAAATATTAATTGGATGTTTAAATAAAGGTTGTCAAAATATCACCACTCACATATAAGATGATTGACATCTATGCATTAAATAAATCTTAATAATCAAGAACTAATATAGAAGAAGATGACAAAAAAAAAATTAGGTGAATATTTCATACTAATAAATATAATGAGAGAATTTTTTTTTGCTAATTTAACTTTAGAAAAAAGTTATATGAGATATATATCAATTATTTTACTCTAGTTAAAAATTTCCTCTTGAAATATTGGATGGAGGTATGAGTGAATTACGTTATTTGTGTATTTTGAGCTCTATTAATTAAATACTTGACGAAACTGTGTACCATAAAAGATTGAAACCGTACCAAAAACAATGCTCGATGAAGTTCATTTATTTTGATAAATAAATTCAAGTTTCGCTTTAAACTTGATTATATAAATGATGAGCATGTTTGATGTTTAGGATACTATAAAGATTTTTTTTGGTGTATGGGATACTATAAGGATTGATAGGACAAGAATAGGAATCGAACGTAAGTTTCTATTAAATAATAAATAAAAAATCTTAAAATATAAAAGTGTTTAATAGATAATAATAAAATAATCAATTTAAAATGAGTTAAATAAATCAAACTTTAATATAATTTTTTAACGAATGAAATCTAAATATTAAATTTAATCACTTTTATGAAGGAAATTTGAACACTAGTAGTATATATATATTTTTCGTAAACCAAAGTTAATCTTCGAGCATTTAGTTTAACTTGACTTGCTTACACTTCTAATCATGGCAGGACTGCCTGTTTCCGTGTGTGATGATACAACTCTTGGGCTGTTTTCATGAATATGGATAATCAATTAGTCATAATTAATTAAGCCACGCTATGTACTCACGAGATTGCTTTCTATTCCCAGTCGATCGCCATAAGATGTCATTATTGATTCAATTATTAGGTAAATCCAAAGATCTCTTTGGCATCACTTAATAATCTAATTAGACCCCTAAGAAAAATTATTAAAGAACCAGAAAATACAATTTGACTTTAATTTGTTGTTAAACATCGAAAAGATCCAATAGAAGAGAGAACTGCATTTATGGTGCATGTGTATATATATGCAGGTAGGGAAATAATTAATTATATATAGTATGTAGTTAACTTGAGCTTATATAAAATAGGTTAAATAACTATCTTGGTCTTGTAATTATTAAATGATTTAATTTAATTTTTAAAAATGGTTAAATTAGGTCCTTTCATCCAAATTGAAATTAACTGTGATAATGAATTCGAGATACTTGTCAATTTTACATATGGCAGTTAAGAAATGTCAATAACTAATTTTTGCATATTAAGAGTCTCAAAACAATCACTAATTATATTTAAAAGCAAAAATACAAATTAGTTCTCTAAAATAACAAATAGATAATATAAAACCCTAACCAAATCTTAACTCAAATCTCAAATCTCAACTACAAGTCATAATCCAAATCCAAAAAAAAAAGGAAAGAGAAGTAAGAGTATCAATATGAAACTCTAAATTTGATCTCGGTCAGAGTCATGTTCTCCTCTATTTCTCCCCACTCTTAAAGTTTGTTCTACAGAGTCTTCAATGGCTTGGAGAAGCTTCTTCTAGATTTGGTAGCCTCATTCCCAGCCATAGTGCGAGTAATCGAGAGACACTAGGTTGGCGTTGGCGCACCACATGACGAAGACGAACACGTGCGACTAGATCCTTGTGCGGTCGTTGGAGAAGCTAGAGGAGGTGCAAAACAAGATCCAACACATCATGGGGATCGTGGTGTAGGACTTGCAGAACTTCGCTATGAAGCGCACAATGGATGATGTGGGCCCTATCGACCTACTGCTTCTGAATCACAATGTGTGTGTGCTACTTCTTCTTGACATCAATCTCATGGGAACATTGAATCTCATTAAAGTCACATGGGGTTTTTGGGTTTTGGCCTTCTGGATTGGGTTCTTAGTTTTTAAGTGTTCTAGTTTAAAGAACATAAAGAACTAGATTAGGGATTAGGGATTTGAGTTTTTTCTTTTATAATAATTCACAACTCTTTTTTTTAATTTAAAAAATTACAATAATAATAGTGATGATTTTTATCCGTCACTATATTTAATAGGGTTTATTAGATTACCAGAAAGTGTAAGAGAGTGACACGTGTATCTAGCATAAACATCATTAACTTCAATTTGGACGAAAGAATCTAATTGAACAATTGAATCATTTAGTAATTAAAAGACCAAATTGAACTTTATAAATAAATTAGAGGGCAAAAATAGTAATTTAGCCTATAATAAAAGAAAAATGACTATGCGATCTAAAATAGTTTTGCATTATCATCTAATTAACCAATATCATTATGTATGATAAGTTAGTTATACTCTTGTTTTTACTTAATTCTTATATAATTATTCTCTATCTTTATTATTCATTTTCTTAAAATTTAACGAATAAAATTAATGATTTATTATAACAATTAGATTTCAAAAAATTTGATAATGAGAATGAAGAGTAATTCTAAAAGACTTATTTTTGGTGTAAGTTAATCCCTCTTCATTCTTAAATATTTTATACATTTATCATAAATAAAATAGAAATAATAAATGTCATATAGAGAAGTTAAAATAATCCTAATATAACAAAAAATATTGATTACATTCATTTTTAATACGTATATTATTCTCTTAAATAAAAAAACAAAAACAGGCGTAATAATTTATGATCTGCTAATAGAGTTTTTTCCCCTCGCCCTCAGTACATCTTTCTTTGCTTAAAATACGCATCGCCCAAAACTAAACGACGTAACATGCTTAGATTTACGTTTACCTTTGCTATGTGATTTTTCACATTAACCAAGAATCAATTAGTTATAATTTATACGTTCTTAATTTTTTTTTTTTTACAGTATATGATATATGGTCTCAAAATTGAACTTTATAACACTTGGATTCTTGCATTTTTCCCACGTTTTTTGTGACAAAATCCAAAATTCAAGTGTGTCCCAGACCCAAATCCCCATTTTCGATTAATATAATAATAATAATAATAATAATAATAATAACAATAATAATAATAATTATTATTATTATTGACGTGTATTTCACTGTCATAGGATATTAGTAGAAATTTGGTAAATGTATCTTTTCCATGACCTAACAAATGGTACATAAAGATATTTGTGAGACGAAAACTCACTCGGTAAAAAAGTTTGGGTCAGTGGTTGTTAACCAATAACATCTGTTAGCTGAAGATCTAGAACATGGTAGCTTGTCACTTCAAACCTTCACTTGGACAAAAGGAAGAAAAACAAGTTTCTCTCGTACAGCTACTTAGAGCTTAAATGGGCACTAGCCAGTAGGCTTTCTTTCTTTTTTTCTTTTTTCTTTTGGTGTTTGGCTTTTAATTTTGAATAACTTCGATAAACCTTCAAATTGTTTGTAAATTAAAGCAGAGCAAACCAGGACTTAGTAAAGTAACATTATACACTCCTTTCATATATACGTAAAAAAGTTATTTTGTATCTTGAATTTAATTATAAATAAATCAAATTAATTTTATTCTTATTTGATAATATTATTTTAAAAATATTTTTATTTAATTATACCTATATTTTATTTATTATATTAATTTTTAATTAAGAATATTTTAAAATATATATTTTTTTACTTAAAATTAATAAAATTAAATAATTTCAACTAATTTCTAACATTATAAAAATAATTATTTTTTGTTATATATGAGTGGATAGTAAGTGTATGTTTAGAGTTACTATAATCTTGTAGTCTTAGTTATGAAGTTTCTGTGAAACAAATTACATGATCTGCAGTCATTTTTAATTAACTCCATCAATTCTAAATACAAAATACGTGCACAGGCCTCTACCTAGCAACCTTAAACATAATAGTTTGATTCAACTTCTTTAAATATAAATCAATGTTAAACTTATAATTAATTTCTCAACATAAAGTCAAACATGTATTTCTCAACACAACTAAATGGACATCACATCAATGTAAAACTGTCATCCCAGCACTCATTTTGAGGCAATTAAGGCAACAAGACAGTATTGATCGAAACTTCCTCGTATCCCAATTTTTTTGGTCCACCTATTTAATCCCTTCACACTATCTGTTCGTCCTTTAGCACATGTAAATGTAATACATGTGACAAGTTCATTTCATTCAACACACAGGCAGAATAGGAAAACAAAAAATCTCAATATTCTTTACACAAATTAGGTGCCAAAAGAGTTTAGTTGAAAGCCACAACACAAAAAGTAGACAACACATTGATTAATGCAACCCAATTAGCCCTTACAACACCAACTCCTAGCATCCCTCTTGAAGATTCAATTCAAAACAGAAACATGATGGCAACATAGCAAGCACGGAGGGTCTTTTTCATCTCTCTCAACTGGTGAACCCGACACCATCCTCATTCCCTACAACACGCTCTCAACAGGGTTCCCGGATCTGCTTTCCATACAATCACAACGTATTTGTATTATTATACCAAATGTGTGTACTGTATGCATTGTATTCCTTCTGTTTTAAGAATAAATACTACGTATTTTTAAATTTCAAGAATAGATGCATTGTATGAGAATCTATTGTATTTTTAAGAATATATATATATATATATATATATATATATATATTGTTGGATAATTTCCGTTTTTATCTGATAGATATCTTCTGTTTTATTTGATTAGTCAAATCAAATAATATCTTGATGGCATAGACTCAGCCCAATTCATATTATAAATAGATGAGTAGGGATACACAAGTTACAGTCTTGAGTGTTATATTTGAGCAAGTCATAGTGCTTACATATTTGAGAGCTTAGAATGAAACATTATGAGTGTTTGAGTGACCATCATTGTTGGAGACGTTGAGTATACCACCATATTGGTGTGTTTTTGATTCATTGTAACTCATCATTGTTACAGTGAATTTTGATACTAGACTAAGTTCCGTGAGTTTTTCTTTTCTCACATTGAGGAAGATTTTCTCAAGTAAAACAAATTCTGATTATCTCTCTCTTTTTCTTTGATCTTTTGATTTTTGCTTCCGAAATTTGATTTAATTTGATATTTGAGAATCCGAGATACCCAACATATATATATATATATATATATATATAGGATTGGTGACAAAAATGTTACGTGTAGGTTTGATTGGGTGTTTGAAAGCTTTTACTGGTTTCAGAAATCATTAACTTTTTGACAAGTTCATCCATAATAGTTGTGCAGGTGGCAATGGATCTAGATATAGACAACTTTTAATTATTAAAAAAATAGAAGGATATAAGTGACAAATTATAAAAGAATAAATGTTCATTTTTTTCATGATGTTATTGAAGGTGGTAAAGTATATATTTATGTTGTTGATAAAATCGTATATTTATTTATAAGACTTGAATTTAAAAATTATTTAATAAATTTAAGTTAATTTTTATTTAGATCAACAATATATATATATATATTTTAAATATTGATTAAGGTTCACAAAGTTATAAATGAGTGAGAGTATATAAATGATTAATCCGGAAACATGATTTAGAGTATATTTGAAAAAAAAACTTATTTCCAAATTTATCTCATGACATAAACATTTTTTTAATATGTTCTTACTTGTGAATATATAAGCTCTACAAGATATAGAACTTATATAAATAACTTACAATTTATATAAAAATGTTTAATCCCGTTTCTTTTTCGATTATAACAATAACTTGTACATAATTTCATACCTAATAAACATTGTTTAATAAGTATCTAACTATTAATTTTTTTTTTTTTATCGAAATGCACCCTTGTATCAGTTGTATGTTTTTATTGTTGTTGTAGTACTTATATAAAACTCTGTAGTATTAAAATATAAATATTTTTTTAAAATAGAAATATTAATTAAATTTCATAATTTGTATTATGTAATGTTAAATATTAAATGATAGGTAAAAATAAATTAAAAAAGCATAGTATATGTATCAAACTATCACCACATACATAGATTTAAAAAAAAAGAAGACTATCACCACATACAAGTCAGAGGCCATCGTGGTGATTAAGGAAAAGGAATGAAATTAAATTGCTGAATTAGAGTAATTAACGAAAAAAGAAGTTTATTTTATTTTACCATTTTTGTATGTTTAATTTAATTGTTATCGGCACTAATTCAGTAAAAAATTATTTGTTGGTACTATAGAAATAGAAATAGAACTCAATATTAATTGCAGAAGTTGAAAGGAAAAAAATTAAGGAAGTCGCAGAGGGCAATATCCTGTTGAACCTCAGATAGCCTGTCGGTGCATGAATGATGGCCATGGCTTTCTCTAACTTTTTCCCGTCCTTTCTTTCTTTCTTTGATGCTTTCTTTGTTTGCTTTGTGCCTTCCCTAGATCTGCACTTTACAGTGGATCCCTCACTTGTTTAAAAAATGAAACAAAGTACTACTGTAATATATAACATATCTGTTTTGAGTTTTTAGTAAAATTGAATTTTAAAACACAACAAAAAAATCATGAATGAATGAGTTTGGTATAAAACTTAATTAGATACTTGACTATAAAATCATGAATGAATGAGTTTGGTATCACTAAAAAGTTTATATTATAATTTTGACTTTAAAACTTCTTAAAATGAATTTTAAAGTTTATTTTGATAAGTTTTGCTTAAAATGAAATACAATAAATTAAATCATGCCTCAACATATTTTTCAAATTTTAATTTTCACACATTACTGATTTATTATAATGATTTTTACAAAATCATCTCAAATATAACTTTTAAAATAATTGTTACAAAAAGAAACAATATTACTATACATTACATTTCATTATAAAATACGTAAACTATCAATGCATTCCAATTAAATGCTTTTCTTAAAGTCCCCCACCCTAAACCCTTTTTCAAGTTGAAAATGTCGAAATCCGGGGTGGGCGTAAAGTTATCAGGTATCATCCTTATCCCCCTGCCCAAGGTTGGGAAGGTTGGCCCAAAGAGCAAAGAAAGAAAACCTTTTTTCATATATTGCAATTATCTTGATAACTGATTTCATTATTTATTTATTATTCTTGGTTGGACTCTAAATTGGATAAAACTTTTGACCGCCCCCCATTACCATCCAAGAAATAAATCCGTTTCGTCTCTGATGATCAAAGCACACTTGAAATGATGTTCGAGTTTTCCTTTAAATACTCTTATTTCTCTTTATTTATTGCATATTAACTAGAGTAATGTTATATCTCGTAAATAACACCCAATACATAAAAATCATAATTACTAAATTTTTGTTTGCGGCCAGTGCGAGCATACTAGCGGTTATTCCACCCTGGCTTTGCTGACTAATATATTGAATTCTTCTCCCATGTCAAAGATTATGCAAAAAAATAAATAAAGAGAATCTTCTTCACACACCAAAAAAAACAACTAAGTACCTCAATATATTGTCCAAAGACTTCACGCTATGCGTATGTAAGGAGATTATACACACAACCTTACCCTTACATATGCAAAATATCTGTTTCCAAATTCAAACTCATGATAAATAAATCATCAAGACATAACTTTATCTTTGTGTTAGGACTTTCTATAAAACTTTAGCTCAAGTAGCATGAAGTCCTTTTGAGATCTGTTTGATCCCCATATCAAGTTGTATTAAGGCTGTTTTACCATTAACTTAAAGCCTATCCTCCCCCTTCCAGGCCATAGACTCTTTCTTCCTAACCAATTACCATTAAAAAAAGACCAGAACTTAAACACGAGTGTCAACTGTCAACCTATCCATCAGCAACCAAGCATCAAGGAACACCACATAAAAACATGGTTTTGACCTTACAAGAAACAGTGACAGAAAAACAAAAACTAGAAAGTAAAAAATAAACTACAATGTGTCAAATTAATGAGCAACTAAAGTCGGAAGAGAGTATGCTGCATACAAATGTTTGGGAAGAAGGAACTAGAAACGTGAAAATTAGGGATGGCAAAACGGGCCTGGCCCAGCGGGCCGGCCCGTTTAACCCACGAAAAAATGTGGGCTGGATTGAGACTTTGAGGCCACATTCATTAAACGGGGCGGGCCAACCCGATCCACAAAAATGTGGGTCAAATGTGGGCTAGGGATGGGCCAGCAGCCCACCAATAAAAAATAATAAAATATTTAATAGGTAATTAAATGAGTGACTTAGAGGGAGAGTGACTAAAGAGAAGTTAATGATTTTGAATCCTTAACCCTTATACATTTTATTTAGAACCTAATAATGAGTTATACTACATGTATGTTTTGATTGTCTGCATCATTGTGAAGCAAATTTCTAAGAATTTGTTAAGACTTAGGAGCTAATTGAAAACCATTGTTAGACATGTATTTCGTGCTTACTTTTACTTCTATTAGGCATGTATTATATATTAAAAATCATTGTTATAAGATTAAGTTATTACATTATTAATTTTTAGTATAAATAATTACATTTGAATTTTTTTAATAATTATTTTACCTTTTTAAATTTTTTTTTATTTTTTAAGTGAACTGGCCCGTTGGCCCACTAACCCACTTTAAAGTAGGGCGAACTAGTATTTTCAGTCCACTTTGCAAAAGTGGACCAACCCAACCCGACCCGTTTTTAGGTGGACTGGCCCACTTTGCCATCCCTAGTGAAAATGCATTTGAACTCGGCCCAAGTCCAATTTCATTGTATAATTCTTCTCAAATCCCTAAAGACGGGTGGGGATAAAGAGGGGAGCCCGGGAGGCGGAATAAAAACAAAACATCCTATTTTTCACATCCCAATCATTTGAAACTTTCATATATTGAAAGAGAAGAGATCCAGAAAGGGGAACCACACGTAATTGAAAATGTATGAGTAAGCAAGAGGCATTAAATTATTATTTTGGCAATTTTTTACGGTAGAATGGTGTTACCAGAGTCCAACATTTAATCACCAATCACACACAAAGTAGTACTCTTACCAGACAGGAAAAAAAAATTCACAAACCTGGTCAAAAACAAATTCAATCAGATATGATTACATGGCTTTCTTAACTGATGTAATAGTAATTCACTTTAATGAAGCAATAGGTTGCTTTCCTTTATCACATGCCTACAACAACTATATATAACCTGTTAGCCTCAAGTAATATAGAAAACTCGGATCATGGGCTTGTATTCAAATGTCCAACTGACTTGAGTAATTATTTGCTGACTTGAGTAATATACTTATGACTCTGACTTGAGTAATTATTTGCTGCCATGTTCTGTGCATCAATTATAATCGTGTATAGCATAATAGATAATCCCATCCATATATCCCTCAAGCAATAACAGACACATTTTTGAGCATATTTATCCGAGACTTCTCACAGCAAGTGTACAGCATTAGACTGCCAGCTACTCAGTTAGCATACAGCCTGTAATAAGAGCCGCTCCCATGTATTAGATATCCTGAAGACTGAAATGTGCAACAAAACTCAGCAACTGATACAAGACTTCCTTAAGCCAAGGAAAAAAATTATCCATGTAGGCACTTTTGCTGCAAGGGAAGGACATAAGAACTGAGAAAAAGTACACCAAAAAGTACTAAAAGTGATACAATGATCCTGAACTATGCATCAAAGACTCTTATTAAAATATGATTTGAGGATTTTTATTCATTCTTGTTACTTTTGTTGAGAGGGGGCTGGGAAGAGAATTGCAATTCATGGCTAGTCAAAGAACTAGAAACTATGATTATAAAAATTATAAAGGGAAAACAAAGTTCCCCAAAAGGGAAAAGATTCGTGGTATGCTTGATATCAGAGATCAGGGGAGAAGGCAAGGAATGAAACCAATGAATCAGAAGTGGATGTGTAAAAATCCTCCCACTTCTGTTGTAAATATCATCACTATTTAAACATATATCAACACACTAACAAAAGAACCAAATTGTAATGAAATATTGATGTCATATAATAATTATTTTTCATTTTTATTTGCTTATCAAATAAATAATGTTTGAACCATTTTAAGTCTGTCTAACATCAAACCAATCAATCCTGAAACAAGAATCACAACTAATCCCCTCTTTTTTCTTTTAATCTCCACTTAAGCACTTCCCCTTCTTTTCCTTATACTTGACACCAAATAAATCTTTACTAAATACCAATGAAAAAAGAAGTGTCAAAACAAACTTTTTTAGAGAAATTGTGCATCAGATGCAACCCCCAAAATCTATTTATATTATTCATCTAGGTCAAGTACTAGTTTAGTACGACTGGAAAAAAAAAAGCAAGCTCATTTAAGCATAATCTAGTATTACACCTCAAGGACTCCACCTCAAACCTACTAAGCTAGAAAGCTTGGAGATAAAAGCACATTTAAACAATAATAGAGAAGCAATAAATGACAGATGAAGAGATAACAGCAGAAGCAATTTAACCAATACTAGAGAGGCTGCATGGCAAAAAATGATGGCTGCAATGATGCACAACCAGGAAAAAAAAATAGATGGCTGAAACGATACTGAGCCATGCATGAGCAGTCGACTTCTAGAGTTAAAAATCATATCTGGCTTAACTTGAGTCAACTTGATCACAGCTTCTAGTTAGAAGAGAACACAACAATAAAACAAGGCCAAGAGGAAAGAACACAGTGACCATGAAGAAACAGGAAAGGAAACAGCCCCAAAATAGGCACACATTAGCCAAAGATAAAAATTGAGCCAAAGATAGATGAGCAGAGAAATCTCGCATAGGAACAAGGCCAACCAGAGAAGAAACAAAACCAAACAGGGGAATTGTGGGGGAGACACAGTCAAGCAGTTCCAAGGATGACAAAGGAGTGACTGAAACTGGAAACTAAGGCCAGGGACTGGCCTGAAACATCTGGAGTAAGGTGTCTGACTGTGTTGATCACCCAGAAAGTAGAGGCTTATGCTCCTCCATGTACCAGAGCATGGCAAAAGGGCAACCAGACAAGGGAGGTTCATGCCTGAGATTTTCTGATGAGACTTCTATTTCTCACAGGTCACAGCCCTCCAATTCCATTGACGGGGTTAGTGTGTCAATTGGTGACAAACAAAGAAGATGAAGAGCCAAAGACACAAACCACTAGCAGAGGAAAAAGTGGAAGAAGAAAGTCACTAATGTGCACAGCCAACATGAAAGACTCATGGACACATGGGAAAAGGGTTAAAGATTTTTGAAAACTCAATGCAGAATAGTAATGAGCTTAGGCCATGAAGGATGGTAATGCTTTAACACTTTATTGAAACAAAATGTGTTTAGAAATTGTATAAAATAATAAAATTTACTAATACAAACCACTAACACCATTATGACTATATCCTGGTCATGTGTGAATGTAGGCAAGACTGCTAACGTCACAAGACCCTAAAACACTAATGGTATGTTTGTACAGAAGTGCTAGAAACAAGAGGTCAGGAGGGATAATTTCCATTCCTAAATTGAGAGAATTTTAAAATGTTCATACTCATAGTAATTATAAATGAATAAGGAATGATTGAATTGAAGGTTACATAATAATCTCCTTTTATGTCTTCCATTATAAAATCCCCCACATAAGGAGAATGTTTACTAAAATTGAAAAAATTTCCCCTTCTCCTCCACTCTTTAAAGCTAAATGTGATGACCACTTCACTAGCATACAACCTAATTAGAGTTTTAAATATACAGTGCAATAAAATAGCCACATGAACAAGCAAAGAAGTTGACCACACCCCCAAAAATGAGTACAGAATAAATCTGGAAATCCCGGATAGCAATCACCAAGGGTAATTCTCTTCTCTCATCCTTAGAAAACTCACCTCACACTCCCAATTTCCCAATTAATCTTTCAAGCAGAAACATGACAAGCGAGAAAAAGGATATATCATAACTACTTTTACTTCAAAACAATCACCATCCAACAAAAAACTGTGAAAAAAGCAAACACACACTGCAATCAACTAAAAAAAACAAACTAATTCTAGCACACCCTGCACAAAAACAAAAAAGAACAGACAAAAAAAGTTACCTTCATGCCACAACTGCAAAGTTATGCAGCTTATCACAGTGAGGAGCAGGCAGATTCCTATTCCAGCTCCGTCTCTGCATCTCCACGTGACAGTATCTCCTCAGCATACTCTTATAATCCTTTATAACACTCTCCTCAACCGCCTCACGGGCATCACTCCCTGGCGGATAATTCGCATCAAACGCCGCCGACTTCACAAAGAACTGAACCCCGAGCTGCTCCGTGGTCTTGGGAATCTGGTAGCGGTAGTGCTTGTGCAACGAATACTCAGGCTCCGAAAACGGCAAGTACGCGAGCAGCACAATAATCAAAAACGGCAAGAGCTGAATCAGAAGCATCACATTGTGATGCCTCCCCCCCGATCCAGCATTGAATTCGTGTCTATGCTGATGATTCGGATTCCCCATCCCGCGTGTCCGGTAAACGTGGTTGTTTCTCCCGAACACGTCGGAGTGTCCAAAGAACGCCCTGAATATCTCGTCCGGGTCGAACTCGTCTTCGAAGAAATCGCGCGTTGTCGTCGTCCTTCTTCTTCTTCGCCGGAAGGTGTTTACCTCGGTGCTCTCGAAATCATCGGCGGCGGTTCCAGTTTGGTCGTACACCCTTCTGGAACCGTCGTCGCTCAAACACTTGAAAGCCTTCGAAACCTTCTTGAACGCGTCTTCGGAGCCTGGAGCTTTGTTCTTATCGGGATGAACCTTCAGAGAGAGCTTCCGATACGCACTTCGAATCTCTTCCACGGAGCAACTCTTTTCCAATCCCAGAATCGCGTAGTAATCGCTCTTTCCCTTGATTTCTCTAATTAGCTGCACGTTTTCCTCCGTGTAATTCCTCTCCCCGTTCAAACCCTCGCGACGAGGAGAGTGACCGTTCGCCGGAGAGGCGCCGCTGCCGCCTGCGGTGGCGGCGGCGGAGTGAGAATCGAGGCGGTCGCACTTTTCGAGCAGGGACTGGAGGGGCAAATCGCGGTTGAGGCGTTGCGCAATTCTGAGGAATTTGAGGGCGCGGTCTTTGTTTCCCGACGCGATTGCTTCTTCGGCGATGCGAACGCAGCGTAATGCTTCGTCCTTGTTACCTTCCATGGCAGAAAGAGATAACTATCTAACTCGGAATTTGAGTGGTCATGGTGAAATTGGTTGAGACTCGGAAACTTAACTGGAAAAAACGAAGAGAAGAGTTAATTAATGTTAGTATTGGTATACTTTTGGGATGGAATGGAATTAGGGATTTGGAGGGAGAAAGAAGGAAAGGATTTGATGTTGTGTGAGTGTGAGAATGAATAGAGAACGGAGAATGGAGGGAGGACCCGACTACTTAATACAAAACCCTTTTGTCTTACAACTTCCAGTTTCGGACTAGTCACTCACTCATTATTATTATTTCATTGGAACAAAACTACTTCCGTGGTTTTTCTGCGTATTGAGACGAATTGGGTATAGGAATGCTTTTGGCATTTGCTACTATAGCCAATCTATGATATGGACGGGTCTAAGTGGATTTCAAAGTCTGCAAGAAAGTCTTTGAGTCGGTAGTCTATGAGTGGGTATGTATGTTCCCCGTGGATAAACAGTAGTGAAAATGTAATAGAGTAAATATTAAGTGAGTAAAGGTTTAGAAAAAATATGTATTTATAGTGTGAAATATGAATCTTCACGCTTTGTTTATTAGTTAATCTATTAATATACTATTATATATAGATAAGTAAGATAATCCTTAGAGATAATTGGAGATAAAATGGTTACACTTATTCAAATAAATAAGTGTAACATATATGCTGTTGGTACACCCGATTGTAAAGGATTGATATCCACGCTCCTATAATATCATTAATGTAGCAGGGTTGATACACGGACAGGTGTGCAGTTAGTTCCTGTAACAAGACTAACATGAAGAGCGAACACGTGACTCCCACGATAATGATCATATGTAATTTTATCAATTTTGTACAATACACAGGTCATATTAAACATATTTTGAATGTAACTTTTTCTAATAAAGTTTATTACATTCAAAATAACGAGTATTATTTTAGATTTTAAAAAGAGAAATATTCTCTCTTGAAACTCTCTTTTTAACATATTTTTATCACTAATTAGAATTTATTATTTGTTAGGACTTAATTCTGATTTATATTAAATGAGAAATAAAATTTATTAAAATTAATAATTTTCAATAAAAATTATATTTGAAAAGTCATTTGAGTTAGTTTTTAAATTTTTTTTACTAGATAAAAAAATTATTTGACTGTAAACAAGTTTTTAAAGTAATTTTTAATGCTTTTTTTAGATAAAAAAAATTATTTGAGTCAGTTTATGTCTTCACCTCTTGAGTCTCACTGGACAACAGTAAAAAGAATTTTACGGTATCTTAAGGGTGTTTTACATTTAGGACTTGCTCTATATCCTTCCTCAACTCATCAACCTCTGTCTATTCAAGCCTTTTATGATTCTGATTGGACTTCAGACCCAGATGACAGAAGATCTACTTCTGGTGCAACAATGTATGTTGGTCCAAATTTAGTGTCCTGGTGGTCCAGAAAGCAGAAAGTTATTTCCAGGTCTAGCACAGAGGCAGAATACAGTAGTTTGGCTATTGCGACAGCTGATATCCTCTGGATTTAGACTCTTCTTCAAGAACTTGCAGTTCCTCACTCCACACCCGTGCTCTGTGACAATTCAAGTGCTATTCAATTAGCGCACAATCCCATTCTGCATGCTCGAACCAAACACATGGAGTTGGATGTGTTTTTTGTTAAGGAAAAAGTTTTGTCTAAGAAATTACTAGTTCAACACATTCCTGGAACTGATCAGTGGACAGATTTACTTACTAAGCCTTTATCTGTCACTAGGTTTACTTATCTGACTTCCAAACTCAATGTTGCTGAGCTTCCTTTGGTTTCTTAGCCCCATTGAGTTTTGGGGGGGGGCGAAGCTTGTTGGTTTGGTTAGGTGTTGCTCATGACCGATCAATGCCTTGGTTTAATTGATTTACACGTTACTTATAACTTGTTTGTTGGTTTGGTTTATTGATTATTTAGTACAAAAGATGGATTGTTTGTCAGTGTAAATCATGATAGACGAATGTATTGGTAGTAATTTATGGTTTGCTGCTCTGGTGTAAATCTTGATTGCTCTTTCGACTTTGGCGCATTGAGAACACCATGATCACCCAGGGCGTCATACCCGCAACAGTTAATGCTATATTGGTTTACCCTCAAGAATATCAGCACCAAATCAACTTGTACAGCATGGTTGATTGACATTTGACACGAAACTAAGATTTTAATGTTAACCTAGCATCAAGGAAGTTTAGTGTTCAAAAAAATAAATTAGATGGGGTGAAGTGTTCCCCCCCATGAATTTCATGGAACCTGATGTATGATGGTATTTCTATTTAAGATAATTTAATTACCTGTTTTATTATCATTCTTATTAGAGAATCTTAATCAAGTTCAGGATCCAAGAAAATGGGCAGATAAAACAATCTCCACTTCAAATTCATTCTTATAATCTAAATTATTATATTTTACCGATATAACGTGAGAGAAAGGTTGTATTAAAACTGCTTTACTTTCAACAGAATCAGCAGACAATAGAAAGCAGTGAAAATATAAGGAAACAAATTTTCATTCAATAAGAAAAGCTAATCAATTCTGACAACAGGAAATTGCTTGGATGAGACATCCTTCACTGAAACACGGATAGGCAAAAGTTATCTTCAGGCTCACTAGACACTACTCCAAAGTTTTGCAGCTTTTCATAGTGAGGAACAGGCATATTCCTATTTGCTAGGCCAACTATATTTCTGAACTCTATTTGAACATAACCACTAAGCATTTTTGTCTACAAACTTTTCTTCACCTTTATGTTCCGGTAAGGAGCTAATCTGCATTTTTGCTTTTATCAGTAAAAACCAGTTCTTATCAAATATCAAGTTTTCATTATATTTACATTAACATACTTGTCTAGAAAGACAGGTCTTTCAGCTCCAATGCCACATATAAATGATTTTGGAATATGCTAAAATTAAAAATACATATTGATGTTAGTTTTCTTCATCAGAATCGAAAGACTGTCTTTTCCTTAAAGATTGTATGACGTCCATGCGCTTATCTTTGGAATTACACATACCAGTACAAGACTTGACTTTAGGAACACTCAAAGAACTAAGTGGTGGTGTGCCCGTCCCCTTGTTTATTTCCCTGAGCACAGAACGTGCTGTTGCTGCAGCTGCTGCGTCTGCCATTGCTGAAGCAACTCTTGAATCACTTGGAAGCTCGTTACTGCTTTGTCCAACTGTTTGTTCTTGTGTCTTGGTCAGATTCTTAGAAACATCAGGTAATTGATTTGAACCTGATTTTGGCTTGGTGCCCACAGCTTCAGCAACTGTTGCTTTAGCTTTTGCTGCTTCATATTTTTGAATATCATAAATAAGCTCTTTCTGCAGCTGCTTATCAGCTACCAATATGTCATCAATCTCATTCTTGTAGTCCTTTAGAATAGTGCGGAGGCACTCCATGAGAGAACCTATGAGGGGACTATTCTTGGTTTCCAACAAACGTTTCAACTCTATGAAGATGGGGACTGTATTTTGGATAAGGCCCTTCTTGACTGCCTGAGTTATAGCCTTTCCTCTAGCTGCAGATCCATTTTCTCCCCCTTCCTCCTCTACATCTGCTGACTCAGATGATGCACGAGTGGATGAAATGCGTATCTCTTTACAGCCGAGAATTTGAAAAGCATCCTGATCCCATAATTAATGTTATAATTAGAAGGCTTAAATAAGTTTTTTGTCCCTATAAAATAGTTATTTATTATTATTTTAATTCTTTGAAGATTTTTGTTTTGATTTTAGTCATTTAAAGATTTTCTTTTGTTTTAGTCCTTGCTGTCAATTAACAAGGGTAAATGATGATGTAACAATGACATTGACTGTCCATTAACTTGTCACCTCATACAAGAAGTTTAACAGGAGAGTCACATGTAATTCTTTTTTAATATACTGTGTTTTAAAATCCTCATCTGTTCAAACCAATTGTTGACATTAGACTATTTGATGAGGGATTTAAAATTACAGTTTACCAAAAAAATTATATGTAATTGTCCTGTTAGACTCTGCATGTCAATAAAATGTCAACGTCAATGTTACTTGACAACAAAGACTAAAACCAAAAATATTAAATTTTTAAAGGACAAAAACAAAACAAAAAACTTAATAGTGGACTAAAATCAAAAACCCCTACTTTATGTGGACAAAAACTTATTTAAGCCTAATTAGAGCATAAATTACATGATATAAGACAGTAGTTAAGGCAATGCTGTCTTCCTTCATATTCCAATTGTGTGCATTACCAATTGCATATATATATATATATATATATATATATATATATATTTGCTGAGAATTAATCACAATCAGGTAACCATGGTTGGTACAGATTAATACCTGTAGAACAGACTGTCCAGTTGTATCTTCTATATTGAGCATACCATCTGAAGCTGCAGCTAGAATTTCTGCACATAACTTGGCAAAGGTTGCTAGAAGATGCTCAGGAGCCATTTGTTTTAGTAAAGAAACATAAATGTGCATTCTTTTAGACCTTGACTCTTCATCAGTACCCCTGCAAAGAACAATGCAGACTTGATATCAGTGCAATATCTCAAATAAATAACTATCTTGCCAATTGCTAATTTGGGGTCCCATTACCTGATGGAAAAGATTTCGCTTTCCTTTCGTGATGCTTGAGACTCACGATGCCCATGATGGACATGACAGTCATTCAGAACAAAAACAGCCTCAACAAAACTATTGTATGCTAAAAGAGGAGACTTGACTGGTGAGAAAAACACAATAGGTTAAAGTCCAATGACAAACATATTTTCCAATTTATATATAATGGCATCTTGGCAAGTATAACTATCAAGATAAAGCTTCAGACCTTTCAAAATATTTCCAAAGAGAAAATCCGCTAACTGCCTTATCTTTTCTGATTCGTCAACAAGTGACAAAAGGAACCGAAGAAATAGCACCCCTCTCCATTTCACATAGTCCCTCTAGATAAAAGAAAATCATATTTTAGCAAATAATACAAATTTTCCCTCTTCACCTTTAAAGATAAATGAAAACAAGCTGTGAAATAGAAGCAGTTGATTCATAAAAAGTACCTGCAGCAATCTGGAAAGCAATATGAACGTTTGCCTTCTCACAAGTTCGCAAGGATCTAAGAGACACCTTGTGATCCTTGTTATGTAACTGATAACTTCCATGAAAAAGAAGTTAGAATAGCAAGGAGAATATTTACTGACATTCAATTTATATATTTTGCATATTGTAAATATTGGATTTCTGCCACAGCACAAAACAAAAATTACTCCTTTGTTTATATTATTATTAATACAATCTGCTATGTGTTTATCAATATGTACAAGAACACTAAATTATTTCCTTACAATATTATACCTATTCAAATTCACTTAAATGCAATATTAACGAGGCTTACCAATCAACCAGAGCAGTGAACCGGACACAAAAGTCTGCCATTATGACCACAATGTTGTTGCGAAGAGCTGCAGATCCACTCTTTTCAAGCTCCTGCATATTTTGAAAAAGAATATATTTTAATTAGGAAGTGAGAAAAATATCACAATCCACAGGCATAACATAAACAGTCAAAGTCACAGGCCCAACCTGTACAAACAGAGGAATATAATTCTTAGCTAGCTTCCCATCAGCAAGGCAAAGCTTGCCCATGGCAAGCCACCCTTGAATGTAAAAAGAAGGAGCTTCCTGTTGTAGAGAAGTTGAAGCGCCGGGTAGTTTATTTAATTTAGGACCAGAATTCCCAGAAGTGATGATTGTATGTAATAGAGGAACTACATTGCTCATATCAGCAGATGGGCAAACAAGAACTAAAGACCCTACTGTATAAATCGCTGTAACTGCTTTAGACAATGCCTTGGACTTTGCTACTGATTTCCTGCCTTTCCTAGTCCCACTTCTTGGTGGAGTGAAGAAGCTACCTTCTGCATTTTGTTCTGAATTCTCTGAAATGAATTTTTCTATTATTCCAGAAGCCCTGGAGAGAACTTGGTGGAACCATTTCAAGACTAATGCTTCTGCCTCTTTGAGATTTGAAGCTTTCTGCTTGCATAATGTTTTTAGTGCTTTTAAATGAGCATCAACCTATCAAGCAAAAGAAACGAGTCAATATGGTATACTTAATAATTAAAATGTCCTCAGCCATTATCATTCTGTTCTACCTCTATACCTCTCAGTCTAACTTGTCCACCTTTCTGTCCAGATTTATCAACTCAAATACCAACTAACATTATTTCTATGAAAATAGTTGTTCCATTAACAATCAGTAACAAATCTAGTATGACAACACTGTTTAATATATAAGTATAGATAGCTTGGCTAATTGCTTAAGAAACTAAGATTATCATGGAACTAATATTTCTTTATTAAATGATGATGTATAAAGTGTTTCCAGTTTTCTTCATTGTGTGGAGGCAGTAGAGTAAATAAGATAAATGCTAAGCTTCAGATGGAATAAAATTCGACCTGGCACAAGACATAAAATAGAACTGAGAGAAAGACATTTACACATCTTAAAAGACCGTGCAGAAGTGTTAATTTCCAGGAAACCTTCAGTCCAGTCCATTCCACAAGAAATTGGCATCATTAATAGACAGATTTAACACCAATATAATTAAGGTGCTAAGAAACTATAATATATGATGCAAAAGATGATAATCAAGACAAAAAAGCACTCCATGAAAAGCATTATGAAATTCTAAATCTGGTGGATAAATAAAGCCATGTTTAACAACGGTAGAATATCATACATTCACACCATCCAGATAGACATTGAAGAATAATACAAGAAGCAATAGTGTTAGAAGCCACTAACGAATTCAATCAATAATACCATGTAGGCATGTAATGATTACCTCTGTTGAATGCATGTTGAATTGTTCAACCCTTTTGAGCAAATTATGAGCCAAATCAGCTGCAGGTTCAGGGGGCAGCTCCACAGAAACATTAGAAATTGTTTGTAGGAGGAAAACTCGGTCACTGGCCCAGGCAACATGATTGCATTCTATGCTTTCTTCCTCGGCAGATGCATTACTTTGTACAAATGGGCTTTTGAACTCACCTTCCACTTCATGTTTGTCAAGAAGTTGCCAATGATGATGAAGAAACTCCCAGTCTACTACTTTTGAAAGGAAAGTTGACACCTCTGACAAAAGAAACCAAGCACCTGGTGGGGCAGTCCACTTTTCTATTGGCATTGAGTGACTCAGCCAGATAGACTCTGATGCCCTGATTATATTTTGAAGTGCAGTAACAATTTTGTGATTTATACGTTTCTTTTTGCCCAGATTTGTGCAAATTTTCTTCACCCAAGGGCTCACCTCCCCATGGCAAATCTCTCTCAGAAGATACAGAGTTCCATTGGGAAAAAGCATCTCCATCTCATTGTCTACACCTTTTCCTTTCATCTTTCTATTAGACAAAGGCTCACTATATGAAGAGGTAGCAGTTGCAGCTCTAGATATCCGGTCCAAAACAAGTTCTTTAAACATGTTCTCACATTCTTCTTGGATGCTTGATTCATTGTCAGTTATTAAATGCGGAACTGAATGTAGCCACTCAGTTATTAC